>VZTO01010505.1:92890-154623 GCA_013400615.1 Syrrhaptes paradoxus | reverse complement strand
CCTAAAGAAAAAAATCAACAGACCAGGAAGAACTGTTTTCAAATTACTGAAATCCATCCTCAAAGGATGTTTATCATTGGATGCCATAAGCAGATAATTTACCGCAATAACCTATGACTCTTAATATATATTAAATTGAGCTCTACCTCTGTTATTCTTATTTGAAGCAGTGAAGAACTAGAGCATCCCTTCAAATTACCACAGAAGTCGTTACACTAGTTGAGTAGTGTATATATACATCATCATATTTGTTATTACAATATTTAATACAAAGGTCAACTTGCATTCAGCATCAGTGTAAATCTGAAGCTAAACCATTCATTTCAGCAATATTTGTCTATATTTATAGCTGCATAACATACTGGATCTGGGCTCACCATGGCTTTAATTTGCTTAATCATTTGAAGAAGAAACTAAGCCCTAAGAAATCATTAGAAACCTGTCTTATTGCTACAAGATACAAGAGCTACACTTTTCGCCCTGCTTCAAAGACATCTTTTGTCACACCTGGAATGATCTAAAATGTACGAATCATCAAGACATCAGTGTAACCTAGCCAAGCAAGTCAATACAACCCAAGTACATAATCTAAGGAAAAATTGCTTGTGAATTTTAACTTTTTCAAGATCCAAAATCAGAGCAAGCTAACACACTGAGACATTATTTAGCAACAAGGTGCTTCCAGTTATCAAGAGAGACAATAACGGTTTAGAAGCAAATGGGTGAAAGAGGCAAGTTAACATTCCTGGAATTCATCTTCCCACACACTTTAACCAACATGCAAACAAGACTCCTCCTTCCAGGAAAAGGCAAGACTTTCCATTCTCACCACCAAGGGCTTTAGTGAGTACTTAGAATTCCAACAACTAGATCAGGAATAAAGTTCAAAATCTTTACTCTCAAATGCTTTGCCTGTACATATAAGCATGCACGTGATTAGAACGCCTACCCAATTTCAATGTGAGTACCTGCTTTGATTTGCATTTTCTATATTCTTGACAGGAAATCTACAATTCACTATTTTTCCTCTCTGCCTTGCTCTTGGCCAATAATAATTTTTTTTCACTGAAAACACTGATATTCTTTACTTCACCTGCTGCTTGCCTTTGACAATATTGTGGAACATACAACTGTAGTTGTGACCTCTTAACTCACATGTTGATAGGTTGTTTTCCACAGATATCACTAATGAATTATGTCCATTTTCTTGGAAGAGCAATAAGAGTGCAAACATTATAAGCCATTCTGCTTCACATGCAACATTATGCATTGTTCTGTATTAATTCAGTGTCAAACACATTGCCAGACAGCCAAACTGCAAGAGACATCAACATATAATTTCAAAGTCATTACTCCTGTAAGTACCAAAATGAAGTTAATGTACAAACTTGCATAACTCCCCCATTTGTACATTCTGCAGTAGATGTCACACAACTACTAGTAAGAGTAAAAATAATAATGGCTTCATTAGGTTTAAATTACTTGTTTCACTTCTCCCACCTAGAAACATCTCTTATTATTGGTCCTGATTTGAAGTCATTATTCATGTTAGAGTTTCCTTTCCTCACAAAAACAGACTCTGAACTCAAGGCTTCTACTCAGTAGTAGTAATCCTGCAACAGATGATCCAGAAAACCCAAAGACAGGCAAGAACTACTCAGCAATAACTGTAATGTACAAGATGGCTCAGGATCAAGACTTTGCTGAGCACTGAACAGCCATTATCAACATATTACCGCATACCCAGCAGCATAGAGCATTACCTGAGAAAGCCAGAATAGCCCTCAGGAGGGACTCATTAACCCAGGTCATAATCATATTAACACAGCTCTGCTGCTTCTCTTCCCTGATAACAGCTTCTATGGACCCCTTCTGGGTTCTCTTCATTTGTTATCCAACCGTTTTAAAAAAATAATAGCAAAAAAATCACCAGCCCACTGTTGTAAAATATTGGGAAGAGTACCATGTAAACCAAATACTTGTATATTTTAAACTTAGAACATTATTATACAAAGATGAAAAATAACAGTAAAACACTGATTTATACAAGGATTTTTTTAAAATTTCTTTTTCCTTTAAAGAGAGAAAAGTGATCTTTTAAATTACTCTAGGATTTTAGTTCAAAGAAGCTGCTGGAAAACTGGACAAGCACCATTCAAAAGGTACTTCGTTTTAACAGAGGTTTGGTAGAGAGCTGAAAAGATAAGACAGCTATGCCCTTCTTTAAGGAATTACTGGGTAGAGGTACTGCTACACTTTCTGCCTCACTGTTCTAAACTTCTCTTCGGTTTCTTAAACTGCTATACTACATGCATTTTTATTCTTAGTGATCCTTTGTCTTGTTCAGTGCATATTAAGCATGAGATCTTAAGATCTCAAAAAATGGTGCAGATTCCCAGACCATGTTCTATGTGCACATCCAGTAACATTTTATGTCATGTGTTTATTATGGTACAGCAACTTAGAGCTCTCAGTAGGCTTAAACAGCTGAAGTTTAATTACACTGTCACACAGCATATGTGAAGTAAACAGAAAATGCATAAATACAAATATACACATCTGTACTAGTTTTACAGTACATTGTATATTATAAACAGATATTATGAATACACAAAGATTCCAACCTTAGGTAGAGAAAACAGTGACCCTAACCAAGAAATATCAATAAAATTACTTCCAACACTAAATGCACTCAAAAGGCTGTGTATGTGGACATACATCCAAAATTACCACCAAAGAGGACTCTTATTTCATAGCATAACAACCTTATTTTTATTATTTGGCTTAAGGATATGACCACAACTCCAAGTCATCAAACTCTGCAAGATGTTAAGTACATACCAAAAAAGAAGATCCCTACTACACATCAAATCCTTTTAGTGAGACAGTGATGAACATTTATCCTCATCAGGCTTTGCCAGTACCACTACAAACTTTCATTGTCACAGATTCCCAACGGCCTCTTTACAGACACTTAATCCATCTGTTTCACCGTTTTGAGACAGTTATGAAACAGAGCGGCCAGCTGTCCAAAAAGCCCATCCCAGAGTCTGAATATCTTGGTGGTTCTTGCAGTAAAAAAAAGATAGCAAGGTCCCCCCCAAAAACATACACTTGAGAGGAGCTGTCAGAGGTTTGTGCCAGTTTTCATAACAAGGAATCATAAGTACAGATTTCTAAGCCTGTCACTTTCCTTTTTACATTATTGACAACAGAATCTAGCTGTTTATTACATACACAAAAATCACTAGGTAACAACTGGCATCCCAGGACTCTGCCCTGAACACTCCAGCTAAACCTGCAACCGAATACTGCGTTCAGACTGCTGGCTGGAGCTGAACACACCTTCAGTCTCTACAGCCAGCATGTAACAGGGCTGGGCCACTGCACCATTCCTAGGCACCCGTCTCAGCAACCATTTTGAGTTTCTTTTCTTGCTCTTAGACACCACTGCCGTGGTGAGAGCACTGCTTAAACCTCTCTAACCTGTCCCGCTACACTCCAGCTACATGCAGTACTCCCGAGACTGCAGGCACCTACTGCATCCCCAGCAGCAGTTCATCATCTAAACTGAGGTTACACTACACTGCAGTTCAGTAGGCTACTGCAATTTCTCATCTCCTTAAAAATTAACCTCCAACTCATTCAAGACAGTTGTAGGCCTTACTCTAACAATGGCAGAAGTATCAACAATCTGTTTCAAGGACTGCACAAAAGCAATTATTTTTTGACTGCTCAAAAGCAATAATCACCTTTGACATTGTCGCACTGTTACATACTTTTGAAATTATGTTTCTATAATAAAAAAAGGCAAGAAAAATAAACTTTCAAAATCTTATTAGAAAATGCTAAGCTTGGATCATAAGATCATCACAATCACGGGATGGTTTAAGTTGGAAGGGACCTTAAAGATCGTCTAGTTCCAACTCCCTGCCACAGGCAGGGACACCTCCCACTAGCCCAGCTTGCTCAAAGCCTCATCCAGCCTGGCCTTGAGCCCCTGCATCATTAATAACTCAAGTAAAACCACAGAAATACTAATAACAGGCATAGAAAAACTGTCTTCCTTTTCATCTTATTCCAGTTCTGTAGAAAGACTCCATGTTTTCCTGCATAAACCTTGAGTAACAGCTTCAGCTAACAGCTAACTAGACTGTTCAGATGTTAGAATAAGCTGATAAACCTTGACAGCCAGCGCATGTGCTTTCACATCAAGCTCTAACTCCTTGTTTACTACAGCCTCTAAATAAAACTTTTAAGATAATAATAAAACGGTTGGTTTTCTTTTCCTATATTAGTAGCATAACATTTAGCTTTATCGACTTAACTCTTGTTAACAGAAGGGAAAAGTATAACATGAAAGTGTCAAGTGCTAACATATAACATTAAATGTTATGACAATAAGTTTTTAAAAATGTACTTTACCATAATGTCCCAATCACCATGAGCAAGTAGACTGGATGCCACTTTGCCAAAGAGCTTGTCTTTTTTTATCCAAAGATACTTTTGTCTTCCTAACTTCTACCAAAATGACTCATACAGAAGTAACTTCTCAATATTAGGCTTGAAATGTGTTCACATCAACCAGTGCATCTTGCTTATTTCCTTGCTTTTTTCTGCATAGTAAAATCTGGAAAGGACACTGATTTAACTTACCACCTGTGCATGTGTGTGTTCAAAACCAGTTTATGTACATTTATCAAGTTTAAATTCTGACACGTGAACATCTGCAACTTTCTTACAAAAATACTGATGACTGCATAGCTACAGCAGACAGATGACTATGGTTATAGCTTCTTTTTTTGAAAGGGGTTTTTGTTCAATGAGGTTTTAAGTTTTGGGGAGTTCTCATGCATCCTTCACTATACACATCCTTAGCCTGTCATTTTTTCCATAAATGAGGAGATAAGTTTTCAGCAGTACGTAAAGTTATTGCTTTATTTTAAAAGGTCATTTGCTTCCCATTGAAGCATGTGTATATTTGCTTTGGCAAACTGAAGTTGGCATGAACATAACCTTCTGAAATTAAGAAGCAGAACATCAGTGAAATATCCATCAACTGTTAATCATAAGTACTCCCAGCTCTGCCATAGACTAATTAAACACAATAAAAATGTTGCAACTCACTTTATATCTTAACTAGCTTTTCTTTATGAACGTTATTTCTAACATGCAGAGCTATGATCCAGTTAATTGCACACAATTACCCAGTCACAAATATGGTGTGGCTACAGACTGCAGATACCAAGAACCTTCAGGGAATTAAAAAGTTTTAAAATAACCTAAATTTGTTCAGACCTCATGAACTTTACATCGACGAAAATATCGTTAGGTATCCTAAACTACAGGTTGGATGGCGATAATACACAGTGAAGGATTTACTCTGGAACTTCCCATTTCTAGGATGTTATTGTACTCATAACTAACCTAAAATATTTTACTGTGAGCGCTTAGTCAAATAGACTATGTGACAAACAGAAGTCAGTGTAACCCTGCTGTACTGGAAATGCATCTGAATTACTAAAAGTTTTTCTTGCAGATGGCACTCACGGACATCTTAGCTGGCAACACAACAGACAAGATAACCTTGGAAAGGTTCATCTATAAAATTATCCTGCCATTTTGACTACGTTTGTGTGCATATGTTTGTTTTAAAATGAGTTAAATTAATTTCAGTGAAAAGCCATTAAGCTTTTGAAAAGGCAATCCAGACAGATCTCAGTTTTAGTCTTCCAGTATGAACTCCACAACACAAATACAAGGACTTTGACTGAGCCAACTATAAACAAATTCCTGCATATTTAGGAAATTTTTAACTCTCCTGCAGATCAGGAAAGAAAGCCCACAGAGAAATATACCGTATTTTCCAATAGTGCACATCTTCCATAAAAAAGAAATCTCACACAGAAGTAACTTTAATCAGGTGTTCAATTTCCTAAAGTCTTCAGAACACAACCAACCATTTTTGCTCAGAAATGAAGCACTATAAAATAGAACAGAGCCAATGAAAACCTGATGATACAGTGACTAATTGTGCAGCAATAAGCAACATGAACAGTCTAATGCAGAGACAGTCCTGTAAGTCATCATTTATTCTCACCTGCCCAACAGGAAAAAAAAAAAGGGGGGGGGAGTGACAAGCACTGGTAAGGATGAATTATGATTTAGACTAATGCAGCAGGTAGGCATAAATGAAACCCTTTCATTAGCATAATTCCATACATTAATGGCTGCAATAAATAAAACTAATATAAGGGAGAATAAAGCTCATATTTTTTCTGAGACAGGAAAGCAAAGTAACTTCTGTCTCGAATTATTTTTGCTGCTTAGTGCAAAAAAAAATTATCAGAACTTCTTGTATTTAACAGTATCACTTGCTTCAAGTGCTGAAGAAACTGATCTGTGCTCTTTAAGTAAACACTGAACTGGCCCAAAATGAACACACCAGGGCAGATAGACACAGGAATTTCTCAGAGGGGAAAACAAGGGAACAGATAAGGCATAAAGGAAAATTTGAGGTGAATGAGAGATACACAGAAAGCCATCCTATTTCCTCCTCTGTCTCATTGTGTTTCTCTGACTGAAACAAGATTAAAAATTTTTTGCCTCCCAACTCAAAGCAAAAATATTTACCATAATTTTTCACAGATACAGAAATACAAAGCCTAATACAAAGCAAGTAGAGTTAGCAAAAACACTACTTCAGATTAACAACATAATTTGTGTAATTTAACACAAGTTGTTACTAATCTCTCAAGTAAGAATTAATCATTCATGTAATTTATAGATTTAGCTACCCTGTAGTCCAGGTCCTATGAGCCTTCATTTCAAGGCATGCACGTATCTTTTGTGTGCTAGCAAAGTACAGGTAATATTTGGTAAATAAGTAAGTAATATAAAAAGAAATTCACTAGACCATTTGAGATATTGACTTTCTGCTTTACTTGCATTAAGCAGGCAAGGGGAACCTTCACAGAGAGAAGCCAAATTCACTTAACAGCATTTTGATTATTCTTTTGTAATTGACTTCTCAAAACCATTATATTCATAAAACAGAAAGCAGAAAACAAATCTTTTTGATCAGAAGCATACTTTAAGCTTACTAGTGAGTTACTTAAAAATTATTTCTCATGATCTTAAATTCCCTCACATCTCCCCCGTTAGAGAAACATTGTAATGAACTGGAAAATCCACTTTTCATGCTGTTACATTTGAAACACAGCTATGTTTATATATTTAGATATCAATATTATGGTGTACTTGGGAGGGCAGAGGACTCCCCAACAGGAAGAAACTAACCTCTAGAAAAACATTAGGGTCATTCACATACCAAATACAAGTATCAACAGAAGAAACTGTTGAAGCTCAAAGTCTGGCAGCAGGCCAGCTGAGCTGTGGAATTTGAAGATGACCCTCCATCTGTCTCAATGTTTTTTGCATATACACGCAAAGATACATCTTCTGAAAACTCAAGGCACGTTTAAAATTCTGTAAATTAGTAAGGTGCAGAACACACAAAGAACACACGAACATACCACTCACATCAGCAGATATTTGATTTCCAGTTTTAACAAGCTACAGACCTAAAAAAAACCCAGGAATTGCTACTTCCCTTAAAATGCCTGCCAGGGACACCACTGATTCACACAGCCTCACTACTTCTCTCAACACAAATAGCAACCAGGTGAAAGCAATAAAGTCAGTCAGGGAATCAACTACTTCACCCTTTTAATTCTGAGAACTCCAGCCTTATGACCCTGACTTCAAAGCACCATCTCCACAAGCCTTTGAGGGAAAAAAGTGCTTTAGTGACATAGTACTAGTTTATTTTGTCTTTTAAAATAAATAACAACACAAATTTGATTCTCAAAACTACCTAGACAAAGAGAAGGTAAAAAAATCAAGAGACACCTCATTTAAAAGACACTAAATTGCAACTAACTTTTTACTAGCAAAGTCCTTCTGATCTGCAGAACAGAAAGCTGCAAGTACACTGGAGCCCTTCCCATGTGAAGGAAATGGGTTTGAAAACGAGTCACCAGCTAACACAAAGAAATATCAGCCAGGAGTACATTGAAAAAAAATAGTGTTTGCTTTCCTGAGAACAAAAACATGCGAGTTTCAAGGAGGACAGCGGCCAGACACACAGCAGAATGCACTGGCATGCTCTGAAGAGGAATGTCCAAATGAGATAAGGCATGAGCACCCCCAAAAAAAGAGAAAACCAGAAACACAGGGGGCATTCACCTAGGCCCTAGGGGGTGGGACACAGCACAGTGGGACGCAGAGGTGCATGGGCGAGCTGCCCTCTGCCCTCACCGAACACAGGGCACACCAGCAGAGTGCCCAGCACCGTTGCCGCACCACTCTGCCAGGGGCCAGCCCAGTGAGCGGACCCCCGCCACCCCTGCTCTGCCCAGGAGCTCCCGCACGCCCAGGGTCCCACACAAGCCACCATGCATTCCTGGGTTTCCACTTGCCGCTCTTTATTTTGACAAAGAGGGAACTAAACTCACAATATTTGAGATATTATGTGCACAGTTTTGGTTTGTTTTTGTAATTGCATCGCAGGTTAAAGCATCAACCCTTCTACAGTGTCAGACTAAACTTCCTCAGCAGCAAGCAGAGCCAGAAACACCTCAGCGGGGCCCATGGAGTTTGTCCCCTCACCAGACGCATCACACTGCCTCAGCCAACACAGGAACGCGATGGGAATCTATTGTTCATTTACCCCCAGAGCAGTGCAGGGGCTGGTGGCTCCCCGAGGCATTCAGCCAGGAGCCGCAGGGCCTGAGGAGAGCGGGGGGCCCGAGGGACACCCTCAGGGAGGGGGGTGCAGCCCAGGGCATCCCGTGGAGGCAGCAGCAGGGCCAGGAGCCCGGTGCAGAGCAGCCTGGGGGAAGGAAGCACCCAGAACCTGTACCTCATCTTCAGAGCTATTGTTTCCCTTGGGCACTGCACATAAGCAAGGCAAAAAAAAAAATAAAAAAATCTACTTGGTAAAAAGAAATGACAAAATCCTATGTACCTTTTGAATAAACTGAGGTTAATTAATTATAACACAACTCTGCCTAACAGGGAATGTATCTGAAATGTTACAAGAACTTCCAGCGTTGGGGTCTGTGAGGTTTTTAAGTAGCCTTATCTGTCAGGAGGGGAATATCACCATCTTCCCTAAAATGCTTGTCAGCTTTCCATTGCCATCAAAAGAACTTTTTCACAAGTTTACTGAGCTAATATGGCAGACAGTCGAATTATCCAATTTCCCATTAAAAGCAGAGCACTTCAGAGATAAGTCTAACTGTTGAAACACCCAATATTTGCCAGCACTAAGTACTGTTAAGTACAGACATCATATGCTAAGCGTCTATTTGACCTGCACTTCAACAACTTCTGAAATCTGACAGCATTCCCCTCCTGACCTCATGTCCTCCCTTTCTCTGTGAATATTGTAAATGTTTCCCATTTCAATGTGTTTTAATAGCGTGTTAAACACCTTCTATAAAAAGAAATAATTGAGGTTCCATTCTTGAACATGAGATGGATGGAAATTGGATGAGTAATTATATTTGACATTAACAAGTAAATCTGCATTATATTCACTGGGGGGTTATATGATTTTTATGATGTTATATCAAATTATTCAGGAAAATTCCTGATTGAACTGAGTTTTAATCAAAGTATAGCTATAGAACTGCTACATCTAGCCTATAGGGAATGGATTACACTCCAGTTTAAATTCTTATTATTCCTGTACGAAACTATAATACATCAAAGAAATATAAGTACCAGTGTGGTTTTCTTTGTCTTTTACCATCCTTAAATAATATAATGTAGTATTTGTAAAAATCCTGATTTAACAGTCCCTACAGTGTGATGCTTCCAAGCAACCACAAAACTATTACAAGAAGAAAGCAACAGTGACATCCCCATAACAATGTTCTTTAATACAGTCTTGAAAGAGATGAGTATGCTGTTCCCCGAGTGAAGCAGATTAAAGAAAGAACCTGAGAGCTAACAAAGCTGACAGAAACTGGGAATTTTTCTTCTGTGGACAATAACTAGGAGAAAGGAAAATTATTCTGCTCCAGAATGTAAAGCAGATGCATCCTAGTTGTGCCTGCACAACAAATTATGACATCTGTTCAGGACAGCTGAGTTGCTCCACAGCACACAGGCTTGAGTAAGACAAGTTTAAGACACATCCCTGAAGCTCTGTTCTCTATCAGTCACCTTGCTCTGGCCAGTCTGTGATTTCTGGCCTGCCATTAGAGGAAACCCCCATTTACAGTGATGGCTGGTCTGTAACCTAACAGTCAGATGTACATCCTCTGAGGAACCTGAGTGCCCTAGCACACAGTACGGGACCCTGCGGTGAGCACTGAATGCCTGCACTGAGGGTATTGGTATCTCAGGTTTTAGAACTGCCCCGTATCATCTCCTTGTTATCTTCACTATTCTCAAGTGCAGACTGGGAGAAGTATTTGTGAGGAGCAGCAGAGATTAAAACAATTCAACCACACAGGTTTTAAAGAAAGACCAATAAAATATAAATGTAAACTTTTTTTTTTTTAAATCCATTTGTTATGGTCAGCTCCACATTATGCCTGTTCTGAAGACAGGAAAAAAATAGATGATAACCAATACAAATGTGCTTTTTTTGAAAAAAAAAAAAAGTTAAAAATTCTAACACTGATAAGCCAAACTTTTTCTTTTACAGTGGTGAATATCTTTGGAACAATTTGTAAGAAGCCAAAAAAACTTACATGTGACATGTTAGAAACACCCTGTGTGTATCAAATGAAGGGTCTTTCAGATCCATTACTAAGTTCTAGTGCTGGAACCTGAAATACATACTTTAAAACAACACTAAAATACTGTAGCTTGTTTATCCTACCAACTGTCTCAGAAAATCTGTTTTGTTTCACAGAACATAGGCCATCATTTTCACTTTTATTTTCAAGTCTTTAAGACTAAAACTGTTTATAAGGCCTGCTTTACTGGTATGTCTTATAAACAAAAGGACAAACAATAGCAGATGGTATACAATACTTTAGAGGAAAAACAGAAGCTACTGAGCCTCTAAAAAACGGGGCAAAAATTTATTTCAGATACTTTCAAGGAAGTAGTACATTTGTGCTTTTATAACTTGTGCGGACTTTGTTCCATATATTCCTTGTGCTACTATCCTCTTCAAAATGTACTTCAAAGTCAGCTGCTGAATGTCAGTATACCCAGAGTTTTTTATAAGTCTTTTTTTCTCTGTCATGCTTTAGCTCATTTCCTTCCTTCTCATCTTCTGCCACACTACCTGCCTTCTAAACACCCGGACTGACAGTTTATCATTATCTCTGTTTATCTGTTCAAACTAACTGGCATTCAAATAGCTGTGAATAAAGGGATCTATGTATGTTATCAATGTCCATACAGCTAATTGCTGTATCCTTTGTGCACATCAAGTTGCACACATAACCATAACCTCTAAAATCCCATTTTTTCAGAAGGAACAACTTACCTTCTGTACTCCTATCAATAAAGAAAGTATTCCATATGGTTCAGATATGCTGTTAAAAACTGTGGGAGGCATGCAGCCCAATGCTGCTTTTATCACTTGTCACTCTGAAATTACAATACTAGCAAGAAAGTAAAAAGCTCTTTCATCTTCCTGGAGAGCTAAAATAGCATTTCAATGCTACCTTTGGATCACTCAGATGCAACTTTCCAAGTCTTTCCAGCCTGTGAGACTGATTTTCTATACAATATATGAACATAATACTTCCTATTACTTGAGATGTATGCTCAGAAATGAAAACCATTCTTCTAGATATTCTGCCAGGAACTCTGAGACCCAACAGTTAAAGGAAGATAAGATAGATTGAAAGAAAGACATGAAAGACACTTTTTTTTACCACGTGAAGACAAGCTATTATATAGAAACCAGTGACATTACAAGAGGTTTGTTTGATACGGCCTCAAAGTCAAGTACTTTCCGCGGCCTTTTTACAACATTTGAATAACATTCTTACAAGGTGAAAAAGTGAAAGAGGTATGACTTATATTATCAAAACCCAAGTATTCTTTGATACCTATATTTACATTACACAAACTCTACTTGAAACTGTGAGAAGGTTCAGACTAAAAATACTACACCGAACGAGTAGCAAAAGACCTTAGAGAGAAAATTAACTGGATTGCAAAGTGACATTTCCCGAATACTGTTTTGTATGATGTTCAGGTACTGGAAAGCACCAGATTCTATGTTATGTTTTGCGTTTGAATGCCAAGATTTCACTCAGTGAACGGAGAGGGTTGTTTGACATGGTAAGTTTTCTGGTGCTGGCTTATTAGACATATTTCTTCAGTTTAAAACATTAAGACCTCATTGAACTTTTCCTGTACCACCTTTCCTATCCCACTGGTCACACTGAAAGATGGGTAAAGCGTCATCTCCACAGACAAGGGAAAAATGCAACTGATGAGAATTACACGGGCTTGCGTTGCTGAATTGAACAGACAAGAAATGAACTCTCTGCTAAACAGAGAGGGAAGAAAGACACCAGCTGCAGCAGTCAGAAATAAGGATTAGGAAACACTAAGTTCTCAGCCATGCCAGCCTGATTTAACACTGCAGATCTGCAGAACTGCATTCAGAAGGTAGAACCATAAAAACTAGGGGAAGGATTGCAATGCCCAGAAAAATTCAGCCAAGGAGGGGCAGGCACAGACATTCGCCATATGAGAAGTGCTCAGATGACGCAGACTCTAGACTATCTGTGGCTCAGCTCCAGTCATAAGAGATGTTTTCTCCAGATACAAGAGTGAAATCCAGCAGGGAGCAAAAGCAGAGGTATTCAAGGCTGAAGCATTCCTCCTTTCCGCTTCCCCCCAAAACATCACAGGACCATAGTTTAACCTGTACCTCTAGGACTTGTGCTTCACTACGGTATGCAGTTTTGCCTGAGTGAAATGTCCTTCTTCCTAGATTAAAACTTTTTTGCTTATCATTCTCCACAATGACAGTCTATGTCATAGTCATCTTGTAAATAATCTGTAATACTTTGCATCATTTTAAAACTCAAGTATAGATCACCTGCATAAATTAACTTCTGAAGACATCCTTTAGAGCAGTCTGGACTCGGCTGCACATTTGTAGTCCTCTCTTCTCCTTCCCCAAATGTGCCTTGATTATTAATCGGTCTGACTTTGTCTTTGTGGCTGAATTCTTGCTTTTTTCCTATAACCTACATTCTCCCATCTCGGTCATTTTATTTCCTTTCGAGGTCTCTCATTGACAACATCTCATTGTATTCATTTATTTACTTAATTGGCATTCACATAACTCTGAATAACATAATCTATTAATGTTATTGATTTTTGCTACGCTGCATGCTGTATCTGTTGTAAACATTGATCCCAATACCTGGACGCAACCTTGAAAAGTTTCAGTTTATAGACTTAACTGCCAGCTCCCTCCTGCATTTTCTTCCCACTAATTACAAGATTTACATTTTAGTTTAATAAAAAGAAAACAATGCCACAAAACAAAGACCTTTACTGTTTTAATCACACTGTTAGCATTCTGACACCTATAAATATGTATCTTTCAACGGACATTTTGTTAAATGTTATTTTAATTCTTTTTTTTGCATGACTTTGTATTATTTTTTGTACTGATTCTCATCAAATAGTACCCCACTCCTCGAAAAGAACCCAGCGAATTGTTCATTCATCTGTCTTTTATGAGTCCACAATCATCAAAATAACAGCAAAGCTATACAGTATGAGAAGTGACTTTTATTTCCTCTCCAGGCTTGACTGAACAGAAATTGATAGTTTTCCATCAACTCCATCTCCATATAAAAATGATATATAGCTATACATAATAATAGGTTCATGAGAGATCAGGAAACCCAGAGCAGGTTATCAGCTAACACTGAAGGGTAGTTCCAACTCTGAAAACTGATACAAACAATAATCTTATGCTCTTATGCAACAGAACTGTTTGTGTCTGTCAAGTTTCATAACTGTAGTGTGTTTAAGTTTTTTAAATCAGGTTAGAATCATGACCTAAGTTAGAATCACTCTTAAATATGCAAACAAACTGAAGGGACCAGCGAAGCAGTGGTGCCATCGCTGATGTAATCTGGCCAAAAACGTTCACCAGATCAGAACAACCTTCTTCATCCTGAGAGCCCCCATTCAGGAAAAGGTGCATTTTTACATTAAAACTCATAGCACCTTAAAACTCAGCACAATTTTTGCTGTAAAACAGTAAATACAAAATCCCCTAGTGCCATTTTAGATGTACCTCATAAAAGAGAATGATACTTTAAATGAAATGGCAAGACTAAGAAAAAAAAATCGCATCCCTTGAAAGCACTGAAAAATGCTATAAACTTGCTGGCATATGTCTGCTAAAATAACATATTCTACTTAAGTGCAGAACACAACCCAGTATAAAATGAGGGCATTCTTTTTCCCAGGTGTGAGGAAAGGCAAACAGAGCAAGTGACACTGAGAGAGAGAAGGCCTCACAAGCTACACACTCTCATATAAATCTTTATTAGGCAATCCTTTGCATTCTGCCTCTCATGAGCCCACCACACAGATTTCCACACAATTTTCCATTCATTGAACCAGAAACAGGAAATCCTGCAGTAAGTGGGGTTTTTTTTCAGAATGGATGAAAAACCAGCACAAGCATAGAAAGGGTACACTTCGTGTGTGTAAGAAAAGAAACAGACTTTCCTATCCCACACTAAAACTTGCTAAAATGAAATAACAAAACTAGACAAAAAGAAAATGCGAGAATCTTAGACTGTGGAAAAGAACCAGGAGGAAGTTCGGCTTTGTCTCTGCATAAGAGCATATGTTTACAGCATGTTCACAAATCCACAGAAAAAGCTTGGCCAGGCTACGATATCATGGTCTCATCAATCCCTGAATACCCGAAAGGGCAGCAGCATCGAGACAAATGAAAGAGCCTGTGCTGAAGCATTCTGTGTGTGCTGATCCACACAATTATGTTTCTGAAACAAAACATTTTAGGAAAGCTATTTAATTTCTTTCTGCAGACTGCACTCTGTATTGCCTCAGGGACGTGTCATCTGGAGATTATTTTCTGGTTGTCTTTCTTGTTGTTGCCAAAAGGCTTCAAAGAATGAAAAGGTGCTTTTGAACAATCGGGAAGATACTCTGTAAAGGCATCACTGGCCATTTACTGTTACTCTTTTTCTCTGTGCATTCCTCCTCAGGAAGTTGCATGTGAAAGCATTTTTAGAGATATTAAATGTACTTATAATAGTTTTACTTCCTACAAGTGAAGCCAAGAAGAAAAAAGTTATTTGGGGGTTGCTTATCACAACTGTATGATTGTGACCTTAAGTTAAACCTGGAAATCCCTACATCAATTTCAATGGATTTTGAATTACGCCCTAAGAAAACACTGGTTTCATTACTGAGTTAATAATAGACGTACATTTCAAAACATTTACCAGCTCCTTTTACACAGCTCAGAGACTCAGATTCTACTACCTGCTTCTGTTGTTCTGGATTAGTACAAATATTAACTTTGGCATGGATTCCAAGGAGATTGTCAGAACATTATAAACTCATTCTCTCTCTCCAGCTCAAATAATGTACAAAGCAATTAATTATGAAATCAATCCATTAGCATGGAATATACAAAGTGAAATAGCAGCAGTTTTGCAGTGATTGAGGGAGGGCTAGAAACTTTGACTAATGACATTTCTCTATGATAAGCTGCATGTGCTACTAAATTCTATTGAAGTCTCTTTGGTAAAAATCACTGTACTCACAAAAAAAAAGAACATGCACTATTTTATATGCTTAAGAGACTTATTTCTGAGTAAATAAACTCTAATATTGGGATGGGGGTAGAGGAAACTAGAATGAAAGAGTGAAGGAAACTGCAGGGAGGAAAAATGTTTTAATATCTGTATTTTTCATTCTCACTATGCAAATCTATTTTAAATCACAATAAATTGATTTTCCCCACGTTGGGTCTGTTTTTCCCAGCAACAGTAATAGGTAAGCCATCTCCCTGTCTTTATCTTGATCCATGAGCTTTCTCATCCTGTTTTCTACCCCCATCTCACAGGTGAGGTAGGCGAGTGTCTGTCTGTTAGCCAAGGCTGACCCGCCACACCTCCCAACACTGGCACAGAAAACACTGCAGTAGGTGTTATTCTTCTCTGAATGTATTGGTCCCATGTTAGGGGAAAGTGATGTTGCACAAGCTAAGTTTGGGTTAACGCACAAGGCAAGAAAGCCTGTATAGTATTTGACTTCAGCTCAGAAAAGTTTTAAATCTTCACCTAAAATTTCAAATGGAGAAGGCAAACATTAAGTTAACAGTTCCAATGACCTGACTGGGTTTATGGTCATGGTTTGTATCTAATACAGAGCCACTAAAACGTGATCACTTCAAGAGACAGTCTCACAAGACCACAGTCTGCTGAGCTCTGCCAGAGGCTACAAAAGCTAAAAGGTGTGAATGGAAATCACTGCGCTGGAAATCAACACCAATGAGAACCCTTTCATTCTAAAATTATTTTTAACTTTAAAACTACAGAGATAAAAAAGCTATATATATTTCTGGATCCTTCCTCCGCAAATATTAAGACTAATTAAAATGCCTCTACTATTGCCAAGTGAGCAGGTAACCAAGGATTCAGCAGCTTTTATCAAATTAAATTTGTGAAAGGAAAACAACAAAATTAATAATGAGCCAATAAAAACAATAAAGAACCTTTTAGAAAATGTATAGCCATGCTATCAAGTCTGTTAAGTTGAACACGTAACTGCGGATAAAGAGACCTACAATGCAAAAGTGAAGAGAATGACTCACAAATACCTGCCTGCATGTAGCTGTATCAGAGTTAAAAATAAATCTGATCAAACCTGGTTAGACACAGGACTGCTTGCTATGTCACTGCTAATTGATGGTCCCACCTGCCCTGTGACAGTTGCCTATGCAGTAAGTGAGCAATTCCTATCACCGTACTGAAGAAACGATAACTCGCATAGAAAATAAAGCGTGTATCACAAACTCCAATTCTGTTACAGCTATGCTGCTAGCCACATCGATTAATGGATGAGCAACCTCTTCTAGTGGGAGGTGTCCCTGCCCATGGCAGGAGGGTGGAACGAGATATCTTTAGGGTCCCTTCCAACCCAAACCATTCTGTGATTAATTCCTTCTTAATTAAGCAGAAATAGAATCAGATCACAAGATCTCATACAGAACAAAGAAAATATGGCAATACTTTTCTTTCACTGGGATTAACTTAGATCTTTAAAACATGATATTCTACAGTACAGTGATTCATGGAAGACTTGGAAATGAAGTTGGGGGAGGGTGTACAAAACCCTGAGATGCCAGCTAAGTTCTCTGAACTCCACTGAGGTCATTGGAAATGCAGTGTGGGCTTACTCTTAGCTGGGCCTGGCTCGGCTGTGATTTGCTACCTTTACCAATTCTCATTTTTTACATCTCTGTAGAAGAGGTTTGCCAGCTGCTGCATATACAGCTATTGGACAACATAAGCTGGTACAGTACATGGGACAATTGTTCATTTAAATAGGTCTATTAATCACTATAGTTTGTCATTTGGCACATAAAACGGAACTGTATTCATTTTTTTTTCAGCGTGAAGCAGGCATTTTAAAATATTTCACTGTCAAACAGGCCTGTTACACAGCCAGTGCAATCTTTAATGCTGTTTATTTATCAAACTTAATGTAATAGGATCCCTTGACATAGTACACTGATGAAGAAGTGAGATTCATTTTCAGAATGCTGAAATAAAGTAAAAATCTAGTAACTGATATTCTTCACTCTTTCTGTAATGCATGAATATATGTACTGGCTCAACATGCAATAATGTCTACAGCAACCCACAGATTTTGTAAGATGCAATAAAAAAGCTTGCTAGAAGAACTGTTTATCACTGAAAAGGGCTATTGCAAGCTACAGCTGTGGTCCAGTGATTCACAGATGTGGTTATAAACTACTGACAGATGCCATATACTGCCATATAAGAAGTATTAGCAACTCCTGCATTTAGGTAAAATAGTGTATTATATATCATAACTAAGAGTCTGGTTTGTGAAAACAATTCCCTCCTGCTGCGATATGTAACTGTTCAGTCTCCAGAGGAAACCAGGTCTTTTTCAGCTCATACTGCAATAAAAAACAAAGCTACTATAATTCTCAAGATTTTTCTTTTTTTTTTGGAAAAGAACAGAAAGCGTTACAAATCTCTGCTACTAGTACAGCAAACTTTGAATGTTCTGTGTGATAAACGTTTATGGTAGGTTATCTGTGTATGAGATCTGAAACTGTACTTTTTCTGTTTGTCAGATACAATTACTTACTGTGTACTAAAGCACACAAATAACCATTTACTCAGTGTTAATTACATTCCCTTTGACAATCAAAAATAAGATGGCTGTCCAGCCTCTTTCTCTCCCAAGCCCAACATCCGATCTCATAGCCTGAGACGTTGTTACATGAGAGATGGAAAGTCTTCAGGTAAAATTCCAGAGCACAACTTAACCAATAGACATTAAAAAAAGAGAGTTCAATACTACCACTGTGCATACACGCTCACACAAGGATTTGTGGTATTTCTAAAATGCCGTTGTTAAATAGCAGCACCATGGTGTTCATCATGGGTACAGTGACTTTTGCAAGAACAGTCACAGTGTTTCACAGTGATCCCATCAACAGGGCTTTCCACTTGTAATAGAGCTCGTTAGGAAACGTGCAGGCTGCTAAATCAGAATTTTCTAAAAGCCAAGTGGTACGCCACCAAATACAGAAGTGTTTCTCCTATTTCTTGTGGTATTTATAGTGAATCCCAAAATGCAAAGTAAAAAAGATAGTGATGGGAGCTACCTCTTCAAACACCGCACAACGTTCTGAGCAGATACGTCCACCTTTTGCAAGTGGTGCAACACGCACAGGCTAGGAAAGTAATTTTATAGGCAGCTATTCCCTTTTCCATAGTGACTTTGCCAAACAATTAATGGTGATGTAACAAACAGCATAACTGAGAATTTTCTGAGGGCCCCTTCTGCCCCCGGAAATACAGGTTCCATATTTATTTCTGGAAAAATTCTCATGGGATAGAAGATGACTATATATTTTCTAAATGAAAATGAGAGAGAGAACACACTCACCACAGAGCAAGCAACAGCCTTGTGACACAGGGTAAGCCAGGCCAAAGTATTTGGTCTTGAACAGCCGCAGATGGGCTCTGAATGTGTCTCTGTAACCTGCTGGGGAAAAAACCCCAACGCTAACCACCAACATACACAGGCTAGCATGGCTCCCTGCCATAAATGAGCAAATCTCACTCACCCCACACATGTGCCCATATTCCCTCAGCTATCTCCGAGTCCCACCCTTCTGGCCAGACAGTTTATCTCACTGAATCAGCAGACAGGCAAATGCAGGACAAGCAGTTTGCTTCTAGCCAGCTCCCTGCAATTGGCAGGAAGGGGCCAGGCAGCCACCAGCCCCAGCACAGGGGGACAGGTCTGGACAAGGGCCAAGCTCGTGCCTCCCCGGCTGCTGTTGGACTGCCTCCGCTCCCAAATCCACCCGCAACATCAGGCACCCTGCCCCAGTAAATGCTTGGCTAGAATGGCGTCAAGAGGAAACTGCATCTGCAGGCCAAACACAAGCACCGTGCTTTCACATAGCCTGGGTCATTCTACTGCTTTGTCACTGACAAACAGGAGAAATTACTGAAGGATTACTTCTCCAAAAATAGACTTTTTCCAGAAAAGGAAGTGCTTTTTTCCCCAGTCAGCCCTATTTGAGAACATCAACATATGGAGCATGTTAGACATAAGGGAGAGTGCAATATGTTTTGGGAAAATTCACAGTTTTCTAACCTAGACAATGTCAGCAGAAATTTCTTTATTTGCAGTGCATATGATCAAAGCCAAGAGAATAAAACATCTCAAAAAAAAAAAAAGGTATCGCTGTAGAGGATATAAAAATAAAAAGGCAAATGAAACTGCCTGCTCCGGCAGGGGGATTGGACTAGATGATCTTTCGAGGTCCCTTAAAATCTCTAACATTCTGTGATTCTGTGAACTGACTTGGGAACTTCATAGCAGATACAGAGACAAGGTTTCAATAGTTTCAATATCCATAAACCAAAACTATCAGCACCTCAGATCCCAGTGGAAGCCCATAATCACATTTCTAAATTAGTTGTTTTGTCCTACAGTAATACCATAGCAACCCGAGTGAACAAAAAGAAGGAGAACTTATAAACCAAGTGCTGTGAAGGAAGACTAGTGGTGTTATGGATGACACTGCTTATTTATTTAGCAGACAGACTTTGTCTGTGAAGACAATCGGATTTCACTTGTTCAAATTGCCCATCAGATGCATAGTGCCTTGGGTCAGAAATATGTTCTTTATCTGAAACTGTTTTTAACACAGCAGGATTCATTCGGCACGATGCTTTTCCTGAACTACTGAGCAGAACAGAGCTGAGTACCTTTGCTTTGGACACTGATTGCTGCTATTCACAGCCATTTCGGAACAAGCACCTCATACCTTTCAGACACTGTGTATCTGGCTTACCAAAAATTAATCTGGTTTGATTTGTGACATTCTTGTTGCTTCCCTATTTTATCCATTTTTAATAAAGTGTTTATCCACTTAAAATCTGAAGCAGCAAGCATGACTCTTTTGATTTATTGGCTTATCTAAATTAATATGGGTATGACGTGCATGGGATGGAATNCTGCTTAACCCACGACAATAACAGACTTTGTATTATTTCCCTTAAAATCGGTCTACAACAGCTATTAACAACACAATATTTTCTGAATATTGGACTCAATTGTTTACTGTTTTATAGACCTATATTTGGGTTCATAGCACATTCCAAAGAATAAACAAACTGCAAGTTAAACCTCTTTACAGTCTACAGCAGTCAGATATCAGGTTCTATTTAAACACAGTATAAAATTAAGTATAATAATATGAGCTCAAGAAAGTATGTTAAATAAATATACAAAATTAATCAAAAGTCTTCCTAGGAAACCATTCTACAATGATATTATGCTATAGGATTGTACTCAAGTTATGAAATAAAAATGATTTCATCTTAAAAATAGTCAAATTATCATACATAAACACAAGAATTTTAAGTATATGCCAATATTTTTTCCTTGACACTTTTTTCTTAATTAGACTCCTTTTTTACTACATTTCCAGGAAAAGCATTCAAAGAAAATCATCATGATGTTATGAGATGCCACACAAGGGACAGGGAAAGTTTGCAAATTATTCTTTGAGGATGAAAGCAATATGCATTTCTGTCAAAATTATGTGTTTTCTCATGCAGTGCAGGTTTCCAAAGATGAGATATACTCAGAAAGCATTAATGTGGAATCTGAAATGCAGAAACTCTAACTACGGACAACTCCCAGGTGGCCTCTTGCCAAAATTTCTTGATGAGTACACAGAGTGCATCCAATTTGGATTTGTACTTTAGCCCTTGGGAAAGTCATTATGTATCGAAGGGAAAAACAATTCTGAAGTTTAACAAGCAGGAACACACTTGCAAAAAATTCCTTCTACATTTGACTATGTGTTCTGGTGTAAGTGACTAATACAGGGAAAGAAGCTAATACAGAGCAAGACTGTCTACCAGCCTTGCCTTTAAGGTAAGGTGAGAACAGCGGCTCCTTTCTTTTCTTCTTTTTCAGGATAACTCTTCAGAGAACTCTGATTGTGGTTCAGACCTTGATGAAGTCCCCTAAAACCAGCCCTTGTAGACTGCTTGTTTTCTTTAACATCCCTGATTACGCTTGTTTGCCCGCTCCTCAACATCTCACTCTCATCATTGTAATCCTGACTCCACTCCTGACACACACTCGTCTCTAGCCCAGTTATCCTGCAACAGTACCTTTCTGCCCCTCTTTCTGGCTTATGACATCTCTCACCCCCCAGGTGACGCCCTCCCCATGAAAAATCAAACAAAACTTTAACAGCAATGCTGTGAGAAGGATGAGTTTTGCATTTATGAATTTATGGATCATTTTAGTCCACAATCCATTAGTAACTATGTCTCATCTCACTATCTATGTGTCTCTCCTGCCTGTCTGTTCAGTTTCATTATGATTTTACTGAAAAAATTTGAGTCAGAAGATGTATTATGAATCCTCTCCTTTTACTTAACTGTTCTGTAAAAAAAGTGCTGTGGTTTCATCCTGCAACTTTATAGTAACTTCCCTCCTAGGTCAATGGAAAGCCAATGGTTAATTTCCCCTCTGCAAGTAAGAAGTCATTTTAATAGTGTATCTTTGGTCATTTTCTATTCCACCCTCTTACATGATCTATCCACATTTTGAGTCTGCCTCCAAAAATTTTTTGGGCTGCTAAGAGAATTATTCATTGAAAGAAACAAGAATTTCAAAATAATTATCTAACAAAGTGTGCCTAAATTCACATTTAAGTACTCACCTAGTTGACCTGATTTTTTCCCACATTACCTACACAATGTGGAAAACTGGATGCTTTATCTGAAAACAGAGCACCCAGCTAATCTACAGCCTGGCAGTTATTGGCACTGTATTCTCTGCAGTTCATGAAAGGGTAAATATGTGAAAAAGCATAGCAAACAGGATAAAAACAACCATTTTGATAGATCAGATATATATTTCTATAATTTAATAAAAACATAAAAACACTTTAAAAAGATAGCTCTGCTGAAATACAGGAGCAGATTACAAAATACATGGAACATCTAGTAACAGAATCTCAATTATTTCTAATCTGTTCTTTTTCACTGTTTTATTTGGAAACCTACATCCGACAAATAATATAGTCTGTAACCTCATATTTTGGTGGGGATAAACTAAAATTCCATTGCTATTCCAGAATTATCATCTTATTCACGATAGAGGCTTGATCCTATAATAATGGGGCATTATTGCCAATTAGAGATGAGTGGAACAGATAGGCTCTCTTCATGTACACACCTGCTAGAAATTGCAGATAAGGACTGATAAAAATGCATGCACTGCAAAAAAACCCACAGAAACAAGTAACTGGAAAAACAGTCTGACACATTCTTTTCCCTCTTCTTATTAGCCATGAAAATATTTGCATCCTTTTAGCTTACAACTACTTGGCTTGGTGTGGACTTTCAGGGAGAACAGTGGGGGAAGAGCAGGTAGCAAGTACTGAAACTTCCAGAAACAGCATGTAAGGAGTATAGGGAAAATATTCTAAAAGTCTAAAAAGAAAAAGACCAAAAAATTCTAAAAATATTGTACTTTGATTTTCTGTTCTTTAGATTAGCTCTTTTTTTCCAGATCTCAACCTGTGCTGCTCACTTAAAAAGAACCCTTAAGAAGCATATTGCTGAAGCACAGATATATGAAGTCCCACCTTCTTTAGGAGTTTTACAAAATGTACAGAAAAATCTGAGTGGACCATAAATATGTGGAAAAAAAACATAATTTGTTTTCTTTTGAAACATGTCCTGGATCAAAAATACATTTGATACAACTGAGGACTTTGGGTCTAAAGTTCAGTGAAAGTGTACACTGGTAAATGAAAAATTTGTTATCCCAAAATGACAGATAAGTCAAGATGCCAATCGTTAGAGGATAACAGATGTCTTCAGTTGTCTGCTGGCTCTTTATTTTGATTTTATTGTATTACAGAGATGGGCAGGAATACCAAAACATAATACCTCTTTGCCATGATAAACAGTGCATTTTTGCCCTACCGAGAAGTTAAAGAACAGAAACACCCCAAGAAATAAGATCAGCAGTATTGAAAAGGAAATCTCATGTTCTCAGCAGCTACCAACACAATGGCAGTAAGCACTTTGCATACAAGCCTGTTATCCACATTGCCACAGGCAGTCATAATCTGGTTAAATAAAATTCTTTAATCAAGTCAGCAAAAGGTAAAAGACTAAAACAGCTGAAAAAAAAAACCACTTGACTGTACCTGCCTTAGACCAGCTAATGAGTGTGCTAGAAGCTGATGGACTAAAACTGGAATACCAAAAATTAAGCTGAGATAGAGAAAATAATGAGATAATGTAGTATTCTCCTCATCATACCACTTTTGCTCCTTAAAAAGAGGAATTTCAATAAGGAATATGACATGAAATGGATGAGAGTACACTGAAATATGAAAATTAATGCTGCAAAAAGCATTTCTCACTATCCATGTTTGTCATTCGTGGAACAGTTAACAAAAACATGTACTATACCTGTTTCCTGTCAGCTTGCAAATAATAGTCAATCCCAGAAACAGATATTTCCTCTTAGATATGTCCTTTGCATGTTTTTAAACTTGTGTTGTCTTAAAAGAAAGGTCATAATTTAATAATAATGACAACAGTAGCAGCCTTTCTCAACTAATTTCTGAACCATAAGAATACATTTATGCCTAACATTAAAACTGCCTGATTGATTCCCAAAATGCTGAACAGGTCAGCAAAAGGATGTAAGGAACAAAATAAAATTTGAATTTTAAGAAATGTTCCATAACTCAGATACTTGGATAATTTTTCTTCTTATTATAACTGTTTTTTAAATAAAAAAGTTTAAAAAACATTTAAAAGTACACCTGGTTACTATTTTGATACAACAGGTAGCCAGCCAAGAATTGACACCTAAGAATCTGAATCTTTTGAACTGATGACCTACTCAGGGAGACATCAATATGAACAGATTTGATCCTATGAGACCATTGATTCCACAAAATTTGAGAAATGTTGTTTTGCTACTAGGCAGACTTGCATATTATCTCTGAGTATAGTCCCAAATACAGCCACCCAATACCCATATCACAAAGGCACACTTAACCCGTTGGGTTTCTGGGAAGCACGGTTACAAACGTCCAAACACTCAAAAACCATGAGTGGCTTTAGCCGTCAGTACCACCTGAGCCTCTGCAGCAACTAAGGACCTAAAAATCACAACACACACTGCAAATACTAAATTCCCAGCTATCACACATTGTTCTTTAAGTCATTCTTTAACTCAAAGTCTTTTCCTTCTGGCTGGATTAAAACTGATGATGCCTTTTGTCTGACCTAGAAAAAAACCCCACTTGGATCCAAAATCTACTTATCTGATGAAAATGAGAATAAAAATCCTGTGTCATTAGCAAACCAAACATACCACAGTTGATATTTTCTCATGTAAAATATTACAACACAAAAAGCAGTAGTTTTCAGGCTTGTGGTAGTTTTCTAGAGTTTTCACCAATACAAACTCTGAACTCACGCTTCTTGGAAAGGGTGGAAATATGCCTTCTCTGCCATGGTGAGCTTACTCCATCAGCTGCAATATGCTTGAATAATTTCTTATATGTGATAAATCACACTAAATAACCTCTAGTGAACTATTCTTTCTTCTGTGGATAGCAGGTATCACGGTCCTTGTGTATCTGTCATTACTCCTGGCAGATTTTTTATCTTTGATAGAGACAGCTGCTAGAAAATTTTATTGACTAATTTCATTTTATTGTTCTGATTATTCCTCAAGGAAAACATGGCCAAAATTTTCAAGTTATAAGCATTTTAGACAATAAAAGATGCATCTTTTTGTGTATGTTTGCATCATCCACTCTATTATAACAGAAGCTGAAGATGAAAATTTTTTTAATTTTTCTACTCATATTCTTAGGAAATACTATCATTAACTGTTCACAAAGACTATTTTATACAGATTTCAGGAAAAAATTACTCCCAAATAAAAGCTACATGACATTACAATTAAAAACATTTCTTCAATTACAATCCGAACACCTACTCCAGTCAAAGTACAGGAGTAGAAAAATTATTTCTCTGACTTTTTATTTCCATCCATACACTCATCTGGAACAATTTTTACATGATCAAAATAAAAAGTCATGTCATGCTGAAATCTTTGAGTCTTGAAACTATGTATAATTATATTTGAATATCTGAAATATTTATTTGCAGGCAAATTGCTGAATATAATGATAATATTAAATAGCTTTTTCAGAGTGCTGGAAAAAAAACAGTTCTTAACTCACTGAAGCTTAATTATGTTTCTGTCAAAATGGTTTAACTGAATCAGGGATGACTCAAATCCCCCAAGAATGACTAAATACTCTCTGTATCTTCTTCATTAAAGGCAGAGGCTAGAACACCAGCGCATACAGCTATTTTCAAACAGATTTTCTTTTTGCTCTTCACTGTTTCATCTAACATAATGGAACTCCTGTGCTGAATTACATCACTAGGAAATATTGTTATCGTGAGTATTCAGCTCACGTATTGACTCAAGATCAGTAGAATAACTCAGAAGCTGGATCTGAATATAGATTAAAATAGGCACAGCTATGAGCCAGGGACGTCTTGTCCTGGTTTGCATTATTTGTACAAAGAGAAAGATTTACTGTGTGGTCAGTAATGTTGACAAGAAACTAAAGGGGGACTGAGTGGTGGCTGGGGTCACAATTTATAAAACATTCATAGTTTGTCCACAGCTCTTATTAAAGTTATTGGATAATATTAAAAACAAACAAAAAACTCCAGAAGAGTTAGTGACTAAGAATTACTTATGGTTAGTCACCTATCTTTTGGAAAAGTCCTTTACGATGCTTTTTGAAGGCTGGAGTTCAGTTCTGCTCTCTTTAAAATCATGCAGACACCATCACATCTCAGTAAAACACCCTAACTTTGTACTTCCAGTTACTCTAACGTGAGTTTATCTTCCATATCTTTCACATATTTTGAACACCAAGCTATGACGTGCTCTGTAGTTTTAATGTTATTATGGTTTACTGAAGATTCAGTATCGTTAATTTTTAAGATTGATGGCTTTTTATTTGTGTTTAAGTAGTTTCTGTCAACATACTTGAAAACTTGCTGGATTAACAAAATACAAATATGGGGGGAATTGCATTGGTCTTACCTTTTCTTGTTATTTACAAGCAGACACCCTATAACAAGTCTGCTCAGCTGCCAGGACAGCGGCTGTTGGTGCTGCTCTAAGACTCCCTTTGAACAGGCATTACATTTGCTGATCTAACATGTTATTTGATTTGAAAGAAAGTAGCAGAACTTAACTTTTTCACATTTTAAAAATAATTATGTAAAAAAACACCCTAAAAATTTTTTTTAACTTTTTAAAAATTTCAACTGTCATATGCAGCTTTACACTAATATTAGCATTTGGTTGATTTAAAAAGTTAATGAGATTTGTTACCTTTAATTTTTCTGATGTGAAGGACCTGAAGGACAGATAGGCAAAAGTAGACATATGGCCTTAAAACTAGTTACTAATCACATATAAGCAAGAATATAAAGAATCCCAGTGACTATAAATGGTTTTGATAAGAGGAAATTGATGCAAACATTCCTTTAAGTTCCTTACCTAAAAATTGCAATTATAAATTAACATGTCTATTTACTACAGGCTAAAATTTCAATCCTGTCCTTTAATTAGACATTAAATATATTTTTAGGGTTTTTTAATTAATAAAAAGCATTATCGAATTAAGAGTTTTGTGTGGTTGACCATTTTCTTGGAGAGCTGATTCTGAAGTGCTAAGCTAGGTAACATCCATCTGTTCTGCTACATTTAATCATACTATTTCCTACAAGCTCTCTCAAATATAAGTACTAATTCTATTTACCCAGTACCATTTCCCTTTAATTTCCTTCTGTGTTGTACTGTATTTCCTTGTGCAATGTGTGCTAATTCTTACCAGATTTTAAAAAAATAAAATAAATGTCAGTTGATGACATTCTGGCACTTCAAATTTGTGCACTAAACTTAAAATTGGATGAATAGTTTCCATACTTGAAGTTTTCATTTCCATATCAGGATGTTAATATTTTTATTGGAAAGTAAAAATATTCAAAAGCTCAAACCAAATTTGAAATGTTTGCTGTTAATGTTTGGAAATGTTTTCTAGAGAGGTAAGCATTTTCCAAGGAGTGAAAAAATTTATATTCTTGCATGTATTAACACTTGAAACTTATTTACTCCAATTTAAGTTTTGTACAGTAACTTCACTATAATGAAGCTCAATTTTGGTGATTAGAATGCTTACAGAAAATGAAAACATTTATAAAATGAATATCTTCTGGTGACTGTATACAGTTACACAAACAGCTTTGTAAGCCTTATGCAGAATTTGATTTTGCATATAAGATGTATTTTTCTTTGTATATTCTAGTATAATGAAAGAGTACATCCCTTAAGATGGCTGTGGAAAATTGTCTTTTTTTTTTTAAAGCACCTAAAATGTTACAAGTTATAAAGTTAGAGGAATTATTTTTCATTTTGCAAATCTCTGCCCTGTTTTTCCCTTCTAACAAATTAGATGGACCATTGTGGTATCTTCTTCACGATGGAAGAAAGAGTGGAAGAGAGAAGGAGATATATGTTTAAGGAGAGTCCACAGCCTCAAAGTAGTTGCCAGCCAAAGACCACCTTGTGGAAACCAACACAGCACCATGTCCCTACAGCCCTATGGCAGCATCTCCTGCTGCTGCCCGGAGCTCCACATCCTCCTCACCAGAGCAGAAGTGAGCAACTATTCTTTGCCATTTCTGCAGAACCTATGTTTTGCTGCAATATGACATGAGAACAGGCAAGATCTCACCTGTCAGTGCTAAGAGAAACTCTAGAGCACAGGGAAAAATAATGCTGCCAGGACAGTGACAAGTACATGAAGGACACAGGCACAGAGCCTGGGACACTCAAAGGTGAAAACCAAAAAAAAGGAAAAAACCGGCAAATAATCTGACCTTTACATTGATCTTGACCTGCATCTTTCTGAAATGGGAAGAGCATTCCTGAAGATGAAAAGGCCAGGCGTCACTGGTAGGAAGGGATGGCACAAACTCACCTGTATAAAATGACAACAGGAGATGTCCCCACACAATTTGTGGCCCCTGTGCTCTGTCTGAGGGGACTCTTCACCACGGCCTCCTAGCACTAACAGTTTGGTAAATCCCCCCTGGCAGGGGGCAGGACAGGACAAAATAATGGGGTGAAGGGGAGCCTGTTAAACTAACATCTTCAACATCCTCACGGAAACTAAATGTGAAACCAGCTTACCGTGGAGAGAACAATTAGTGGATGTGTGTCGCAGACTGCGGAGGAAGACGATAAATCTGAGAAAGAAGGAGGCCTAGGGCAAGAGGCTTACAATAACACGAACTAACAACAGGGTAAGTTGTGCTAACAAGCGTGCTAGACTATATAAATGTATTTTTTCCTCTCCACAAACCTACAAATACTATCTCTAGCAACGCAAAGAACATATGTCCTTAAAAGGGAACTATAGTCCAAAAAATAAATGTGTTTTATAAAAGATCCCAAATTCTAAATTGCCTAATTATCAATCTCTATGATTAAATATTTAACCAGATTGTAATACTGCTGTTCATACTAACATATTACAATCAAGCAGACAGAAAAACTCACCATGGTATTAATTACAGAAAAACACTCTATTGAAGGGCACTGCAAACCAGCAGATCTATTTCATTAAACAGACAGGTGTTTTAAGCCCAAAACCAATATTTTCTATAAAACTCACAGAAAAATATATCAAAATCTTTTACATCACACCACAACTAAAAGTGATAAAAACGGTGTGATTATTTTTTCTTTTCCTGAAGCCAAACTGGCCTGCTAGCTCCACTCGCTCCTTGTTTTCCCTGGCGTTTCAGAAAATACAAACTCCTACATCATAAACCAGATAGCCATGGCTACTGTTCCTCCATATGCCATCTAAGAGGAAATTGTACCCCCATGTCCCTATAGTTAATGATTAAAACCTTAATTCCTTTTTATCTGTTATTGAGATATTATTTTAATTATATTTCTAAATCCACAATTTTACAGCAGCAAAGGAAGTTTGCCCTTGTATTTAAGGTATTTTTTTAAAGAAAATAGAATAAACAATTTTTCATTTCATAAGCAATGTCAGGGTTTTTTTAATTTGTTTATTTAAAGTTGCTGTGATTAAAAGGGCAGAGAGATTCTAATTATATAGCAGGACCTATTCAGCAAATGAGAATTTAGTTGTAAACAAAAGTTTTATTGGTTATGCATTTCCTTGCACTGTTGTTTTTGCTCTTTGCAGATATGCTGCATCAGTACTTCTCAGGGAACATGCAGCATGTGAATCCCTGCATGCAGCTGACAGACAGCCATCATTAGCCAGAGTTAAAAGATTTGCATGATCACTCTGCAGGCTTTCCTCAGCAACACTATTAATATGCAAATTTATACACTCCAATTCACTGCGATAATCTTTTTGCTTTGATTGGCTCTTATACTCAACATTTTCAAGATGTGTCCAGCAACACAGACCTATCTCAGCTTCTCATTTCTTGTTCAATGAGTAATAAACTCCAAGGTCAAACCCAAGATAGTGTAATTACCTCATTAACTGAAAACACCCTCACAACTTATCATTTTAATGGCATTAAGGAGAGGAAAGGCTATGACCCGTAGCTGTGAGCAGCTCTAGTTCACATTTCTATTTCAGCTAGCCAGTACTGCTTAAAAGCTCTAAATACTTAACCTCAGCACAAGCCAGAAGTTTATTTCCGACCAAAAAATCCCTTTTCTGTGGCTTGATCAGACTGCATTCAAGTCATACATAAAAGCTGATTGATTTGGGGAAAGTTTCCTTGAAGAACACTCCCTGTACAGGCTTAGCACTTTCTTACATGGCATTTAATCCTCATTATGCAGCAGCACAGCTCACCATCGATATGTACGAATAAATGTTGTATTCAGTGCATTTCATTTGAATGTATTTTCAAAAAAGAGAACACATGAATTTTCCATCCCATGGTGATTCTGGCCCTGCTGCCGGCACAGCCCTTCAGGAGCTGACCCATCAGAGCAGACCGGCTGCATGGGGGCCAAACAGCAGCACCATCCAGGAGCTCTGCTGCTCCCCACCTTCTGATGCCCTCTGTGGAGTCATCTCCGGTGAAAGTCGCAAGCATTGCACGTACTGTAACCTTACCATGAAAATTGTACTAATCAGTCACTGTGGGATTCAAAGAGCAAATTACAACCCCCAGAACAACCCCCTCAAGCTCACCCGAGTCCCTGCACTGCAGCACCCCTCTTCTGGAGCTGTGCAGTGCATTCCTCGGCCAGAGCCCAGAGGTGCCAGATGCCCGGTGTGCCCGTGACACCCAGCGCTTCTATTTGGCAGCAGGTGGAGAACAGAGGGTGAAGGACTCGCTGCCCCGCTCACCAGAAACGGGTCCTTTGGTGTGTGTTATTAAACTGCTCAGATACCATCACACGCTAATGTCATCAGACAAATGTGCTTCAGCTGAACACCAACTGACTACTCATAGGAGGTGACAGCATACATTCTTCCCCTATTTAGTGTTAGCATTTATTCCCACCTTGTTTCATTGATCATTGTACGTTACACTGTGTTTCCATACTCACAATAACCCTAGCTATTAATCCATCTACCATTTGAAAAAGGAAGAAGTTGAAAAAACTCTGCTCTCTAACTATTTGTATATTATGAAACATGAGGTATTTATTGCTGAGCTCATCTATTTTGATGACATTTGGGAAAAGCCAATAACACCACTGTAACATCTGAATACATTTGAGCCTGGCACTTAAATTTGATTTTAACATCTACAAATCTTGAACAGTTAGCGTTAAAGACACATAAATCCCATAAAATATCGAGATGAGAAGCTACTGAGTTCACAAAACCCATTATCAACCTTAATAGTGACGTACTGTTCAGTTACAACTAATTGACTAATCCAGCATTGGAGGGTGTTTTTATCATTGTTGCTTGCTTGATTTAAATAAACAATGTCAGAGATGTTATCAAGTGCAGTTATCAAGTGCTGCAGTAGAAAATAGTTGATATGTAGATAGCAATTTATCAACTCAGTGTACCAAACTATTAGTCTCTATTTCCGTCTTGGATTTATTTCATAATTAAAAAAGAGCTTCTACCTCCTCTTTATTATGATCAGAGTAAAATATAGGAAGCTCTTCCAAACAGAAATTGAATCAACAACTATATCTAAGATGCAGAGAAAGTCTCTGGGTCCTAAAAGATAAAGAAACATATAACTAAGCAATTATCTATGCAAAGACATTGAAACATGTTACATTTTCTGCTTCCATTTAATGACAGCAGACTCATAAAAGGAAGTGTCTCCCTTCCTCCTTTAAGCCCTACTTCATATTGGAGTTGGGTTTGCCTCCACAGTACCATTTGTAAGGACAGTCTGGTGCTGAAAGACAAAAAGACAAGCTGACCACAATCTCGTAATCTTCCTCAGCCTTCTAATATTTAATTTTATCCCATTGCATTAAATTAGTTAATGCCTTCTCCAAATAGAAGCAAGAACATATGAAGAAATCGAAGAGAAGTCTCATAGGTAATATTTTGTGTACTTAGGATGCTCCTCACATAAGTCTATGTGAAAAAGTGACTCTGACACTTTCTGACCCTTTCCCTGTCCCAGGAAGCCATTTTCCACTCCCTGTGTAAAGGAAATGAATCACAGCTGCTGCAACAAGAGAAACAATCTAAGCCTTATGACTGCAAATAAGTATGATTTGCTCCTTATTGACTGCTGCATAAAATTCAGTAATTGCACTGGATATGTCAATTACTGTAAATTAATGGCATTCTAAGCATGTTGCCATTCTTCACTTCCTGCATCTTTCATCTGGGGATTCTAAACAGTTCCAAACAATAATTAAACATTTATCTGTGGAGTAGTAGTTTCTATGGGAGTCAAAGTCCAGCCTCATAAGAGAGAGACAAATCACAAGACATTACTCACTAGACAATAGTTACGATTTGTTAAAAATCACAGCAAACAGATATTTAGAATGGTACCACTTCCTCTACTTAAAGCACAACTATGACGTCCCTAATAGACATACACAAGCTTCTGAATGGAACCACTGAATGTGCAGAACTGAAGCCAATTCATGTTTTTCAGATGTACGGAATAAAATAACTGACAATTAACTCCACATTACTTCATTCTTGCATCACCCTTCCTATGACATTCTAAAATAGTGTCTCTGCTCTTTAACAGTCTGCCTCTTCAATACTTCTCGCACCTAATTTTCTTTCTACTGTAACATATTATCTTCCCATATTTCTCAAAGTCCATCCTAGCTTGCTTTATTTTGTTGTTCAAAAAACATTACAGATATTTTTTTAACACAAGCCTGAGCAGTCAAATGTAGAAGTAAGTTTTATGATGAAGGATTAAGTATGAGATACTAAATTCACAAAATAGGATTTCCCACATTCATTCTGAGCCAGAAGTTTTTACTTACATGGTCATTCTGGACATAAGACGTATAGACCTGTCTGCATGTAATAAGAGTGGTAACAAGTCACCTCAAATGGTCAGAAATCTTTATGTTGGCTCCTATCAAAATATCTAGTTGTGCAAGTATGGGAGTTTGCAACCAGACATATCCATCGTCATCCATTAATAACCCACTCTGATTTTAGGTTGCAAACAGTTGAAGAAAGAAAATGTTATACTTGCGTGTATTCATTCATCATGAAGTTCAATGCAGTTCTCAACTCCTATTATCACATTACCAGTAAGTAGTTACCAATAAAGGTTCAGCTGCTCCCTGATCGAAGCGTAGCCAGAAGCCAAGGGTGACCCCAGCACAGGCCATGCCCTTTCCAATGGCCTGAGCAGGGTGGGCAGCTGCCAATGGGTCCATCACTAGATCTCCTTTCCACTCCTCAGTATTCCTGGACTAATGGAATGTCAGAGGTCAAGTGCTCTGAGGACAATGGAACAGCAAAGAATAATTCACTATCAGCAAGATCATTCGGGCTGAGTAAGGGGGATCATATTTTTTTTTTCCTGAGAATTTTCCAGGTTTCAAAATATTGCTCAGTATAATACCAACACTTTTTACATCATTGTATAAAGCTGTATTCTTACTCTAGCACAGTTCCCAGTTTTGTTTTTCAGTACTGGCAGCACTGATTCAGTGCCAGATGAAAGACAAGCACTGACATGATTACACAGAATACGTGTTATTTTGAATATCAGAAGCAGCATATTGATTTACTAATTTCATGGTTTGAACTTCCGGCCTGCAGTCAAACACCACAACACCACTCGTTCATACTCCTTCCTCCTGGAGATGGGGGAGAGAATTAAAGGGGTGAAGGGAAAAGACACTTGTGGGTTGAGATAAGAACAAATTAATAACTAAACTACAATAATACTGAAAATAATAATAATAACAGAAATATATACAAATGAGTGACACACAGTGACACTGCTCACTACCCCATGACCAAGGCTCATCCTGTTCCCAGCTAATGGTCCCGGAGCAGGGAGAGCCCCAAAACCTCAATCCCGGAACGGAGATAAGAGCCCAAGTATCCGAGAGACCAAGATGACCCTGAGAGAGGAGTGACCCAGAGAGAGACAAACTGTATCAAGAGAGGGAACTTCCAGACAGATCCTCATCTATATACAGGGCATGCCATGCATGATATGGAATAGACTATTGGCCAATTTGGGTCTCAATCCTAAACCTAAGGTGGAGTCCTGGGCTGGTAACTGGGGCTGTGCTCCCTCCCAGCTCCTCCTGCCTCTGCAGACACGGGCACAGCAGAGGAGCTGGAAAGCCCTTGGCTGTCCTGGCGACAACTATAAACACCAGTGTGTGATCAGCCTTCTTCTCAGCACAAATCCAAACAGAGCCTCACACCAGCTGCTGGGAAGAAAGTTAACTCTGCCATAGCCTAAACCAGGATAAGTGACATCAATTCATTTGGAAAAAAAAAAAATCGCCACTATAGTACCAGTAGTAACTGAATTCATTTTTACATCAAAAGCAAAAGTTAATTTTTATTTTCTCATGGTAGCCAACAATCCAAGTGAAAGCAAAAATTAAAACCACCACAGAGCCGAGATGACCTTCAGAACACCCTTCCCCCCAAAGCACGCTAATGTGTAATATGGTAAACTACCTTTCAGCAGAAAATAGATTTCTCACAGAAAAGTAGCAACAATTACACAAAGAAATTTCCTAGGTCCTACTGTTATAAAAAAAACCTCAGAAATAAAAGAAGGAAAATCAAGTAACAAAATCAATTAATGTAAACTATGAATCATCTTTATATGTGTATGTTTAAAATACTATTTTCATTTCCACCAGACTGCTTTGCACCCAGAGAGATAATTTCCTAAAGTAAATGAGCAGACTGTACCTTTCCTTCCTCGCACAGAACCTAGAAGAGAATTCTTGTCCCTGCTTACAATAGTACAATCACAAGCTCTAACTCTGCTTTATTTGGCTCCTCAGCACAAGCAGGATCTTCAGCTGCTGTTCCCAGGAGCTGATGGGGCATCCCCCATCCATGGCTAACAGCCAGCTGCCGTGTAATAACAGAAACCATTGCTACAGGCAAGTTCAAACTCCAAAGTTGTACTTATACTGCTATAAACACAGGCTTATTAGAAGAAAACACAGACTTAGTAATAAGTAATTTTTCATCACAAGTAGACAATAAGAAACAAATGTGAACAAACCCAAGACAAGAACTTTTTAAGTGGCTCCACAGGGAAGGTAATGTGGAGGTGGGAGTAGAGCTATTCTATTTATACTTTTACCTTAAATGATCTCAAATACAGGCTAACAAGATGGTGTTAGTGTACCTCTTCATAGCTTTTTTTTTCACTTACATCAAAGCAAGCCAACAGAGAACACCCTCCTTGTTATCCAGAGCCCGCAGTTCAGAGCAGCATGGGGAATAGTCTCTGCTGGAAGGCATCTCTGCCTGCTGTCAAGCTTCATTTCTGCTCCTCGCAGCTGGCTAACGCTTCACTCCAGTTCAGTGGCTCCCAGACTAGCAGTTGTGACCTCAAGGGAGATCACAGCAGTTAAAACGGAATCATAAGCCAAATAATCCTGTATTTCAGAGCCAGGAGTACAGAACCACTGCTCCATTTCTCCTTTTTATTAATCTACTAATGTTCAGCGACGAGGACATCACAGTCCCCCTACATGTCTTCAGGCTCTTTGGCGATGGACTATTTCAGATCCATCATCAGTATACTTAAGGAGTTTCCTTCTCCAATATACTGTTTGCTGAAACAAACAATCAAAAAACCTCAGAGGCTTTGCTATGAAGATTATTTAATTTGTAAGAGGAAGAACTGAAAAATCATTGGCAAATTCAGCATTGTTGGACATATTTAGCTTCTGATTTCAAAATGAAATTGTCCAATTAATCATCTTTGTTTACATTTATGTTTTTAACACTTGTCAAAAATTTAATTAGGAGCAAACCTTATAGACTCAGAAGCCTGAAGGCTTATGTTTTATTCAATTTAGAAATGAAAATGTAGGGAAAAAGATAATTTTAAGTTGTGATTTAATTCAAGTTGTTTTTTAATCAATTTCACCAGCTGAACAAAAGCATCAAATATTTGTATAGCTCTTTTACTCTTCTACATTAAGCCTTCTCCTTCCCTTTGTATTTAATGTAGTCTACATCTAGCCCATCTGAAACATCGGTGGATACTTCCAGCAAAAATTCTTTTATCTTCTGTTTGAAAATACAGAACTGTAACAGAAATAACTTGGGTCTCCTTTGCTGCACATCTGCCTCTTGCCTTCTCTCTTTCCTTTCTTGTCAGTCTAATTCTGCACTACCTGGCCACCTGCTCCTTCTTGAACTTTTAAGTGTTCTCTCATTAATTTCACTGCATTAGATGTATATATTAAAGGCATGCATCTAAATACATACCCTTGTACCCATAATGAAGTACCTTTTTGAGAAACGAGAGTTCAGGATGCGTACAGATCTGGGCCTGTCTTTTCCAGCAGTTATTACTCATTTTCTCAAACACTTCATAGTGACAACTCCAGTTGCTAAATTCTCAGCTGTAGAGGGCACAGCCTTGATTTTGGGACTGCAATTCTGTTCAGATTTTTAACCACACTCACATGCTGACACCTCAGAAGCACCAGACATGCAGATAAGGAATTCCCAAATTGTGCCCATGTGGCCCCATACCTTTCCCCTTGGGTTCATGACAAAACTTCACTGGCTTCAGTGATTCAGAATGAAGCCTTTCATTTAGAGTTCAATTAACTTAAGCTCTTAAAATAAAAGACATCATAAAAAAGTCAGACACTCACTCACTGAAGGAAACCTTTTCAGCAATCATTCATTACCAGCTTAATGGCTCCGTTTTAAGCAACCAGATGTGTTTAATCCTGGCCTGCTGAGAACTGACGAGCAAAAGGGAGTCCCTGCAGCAGCACACTTAGTCCTAGCTTGCAGACAGTGATGGAAAGCTGGCTGCAAAGCAATATGGAGTGAACAGTTAAAGACACTTGCAACCCCTGTTTATAAATAACTATTTTGAAAACATTTTTCTTCCTGGCGCTGAAGAGGAAGCATCTCAAGAGTCTTTTTTTCCTCGATTATGAACAGAATTTGTTCACTGGCCCACAGAGAAATAAATTGATGTTATGCTCAAAAATAAGTTAAAACTCAAGATATTTTTTTAAATATCAATTTATGCTGCTCAGTCTGAAGCAGATGTGACAGAAACCCAGTGGTATGAAAGAAATAATTACTTCTGAGACCACTCTTCTGGTGACCTGGTTTTGGACCTGTGAACCCAAATATGAAGCCTAGCATGTCTTTGAAAGGTGACTTCACTCCTCTCCTAGTCGTTCCTGAAGTTTTCTGTAGCTAATAAGCACTGTTTCTGAATCTCTATACCATCTCACACTTTCAGAGTAACCATCAATAATTCCTGGTTAATCTCTGTACATCCGTCTTTTTTTTTTTTCCTAGAAGAGTACTAGCAGATAACAACTTATTCCCATTTCCAAAGTTGCAAATACAAAGTGCGTACAGTGAGAAATAGTAGTTGAGATCTGCAATGAGAAGGAAATTTCACTAGAGATTTCTCAGTTTTGAAGATCTGGCATTTTGACCTTCATAATCCAGCACAAGTCACCACAGTGCCTGTGGACCTCATTATTGAATAACCTGAGCCTTAAAGAGGGTTACCTTTCTACATTAAAAAGAGAAAACAATCTGATGTGATTGAGAGTTATTTGGATGTAATATGTCATGGTACAGCATTTTTAAAGAGTTATTCCAATTCTATTAAAGAATTAGTTAATTTTGAAAAGAATGGAAGATGTATAAAATAACAGAATATGAAAAAGGTGGATTGTCAAAGCCCTCCTCAGGAAGCATATTCATTCACTGCTACAAAGGCAAATCCATCTTTGTTGTGGAAGTTAGCAGCAATAAGCTATGACAAGATTAATGAAAATATTCAAGTCCCTATTCCCAAACATGCCTAGCAGAAACATGTTCTGTCTTTCCCAGTGCTACTGCATCTATCAACTCTCAGAACAATTTGTCTTCACAGATTTCATTTGCTATTCTCTTCAGGGACAGAGTCTATCTCTTTCAAAAAAGTAAAAAATTTACTCCAGAAAACTTTTTTTTTTTTTAATTCTGTATCCTCTGTGCTGGTATGACTGATGCTCCTTCTTCCAAATATTTTCCATGAGACCAAGTAAAACAAATTAATATTCAAATTAAAACAAATGTCAGAAATGGGCCTGAATATTAATCAGTGAGTTTTACAGGTGTCATTTTAAAACTGGAAAGATGAAAGAAATTAAGAGGAAATTACTACATATTTTCTTAGGACTGCGTTGTTACCAATATTTATTTAGTCCTTTTCTGATTTATCATTACAGTTCTCCTAAGAGATTCTATATTTTGCAGTTTTGCTTTAATGACCAAACTTTATAGGGCTTTTATTCCAGTAACAAAAATCTCTAGAAGAATCACCAAGAGCAAGCTCCAAGTATTCCAGACACAAATAATACAAACAATAGAAAGATACAACACCTGAGAAAAGAAATGTGTTTATTTTTGTCTGCCTTTTCAGTTTTGTAGGGTTCTGGAGATTTTTTAACGCATTTCCTCATCTTTCCTCTCCTCCAGTCAGTTTGTATTTGTCCTTGGTTATGCTCACACCATCGTTCCACTATCCCAAAGCTTTCCAGCTGACATTGAATCATTCTGAATCTCTTTTTGCCAGCATGAGTCTCTGAATTCAAATACTTATCTTCTGCAGATGACAAAAGCAGCATAAATGGATTGATGCGACAACAGAATCTATTGAACTTTACAGGTTTCTCCTAATTTAGGTATTTGTTACACACATAATGGGACTGGCTGCAGAAGACAGAAAGTGGAGGCTTCATTTAAATACAATTTGTGGTTCTTTCCAGACTGGTACAAATTAAACCCTTGGCATTTGCTTAGGGGACAGAAAAAGTGGCATTTCAGCTAAAACCTTTATTTGAAATAGAAATTAAACAAATTAATTTACAGAACCTTTCTAGGTTACTACAGGACAAAAAGCTTAATCCTCTATCATTTGTAAATCCACTATTCTTCCTACTCTTTAAATATCTCAAAACTTACATGCTGCTGAGACTACAGACAAAAGCACAGGAACTTTAAAAACTAACACAAGAGATTGTTTTTAAAAGGAGAAGCAACAAATATCACCTTGGCTTCTCATTTTAAATAATGTCCACATTTATGGGGAATATTCTGAGCAACTTATGCTATTTTTTCTAGTTCTCCATCTCAAACTTCACCACTGTCCTATTCTAAAGGAAGTTATGGTAGTACCAAGTGGATGATTTGCCCAATCTACAACTAAGATTTTATCAGACTTGACACTTTCTTGTAACACATAACATCTCCCACAAACAAAGAGAATTTATTGCAGTTTCATCTCTACTGCATTATAGTCTAAAAAAAAAACAGTGCATCTTTTCACTAGTAAGGTGTTTTGCTCTTATATGGCATTAGTCTACTACCTGTGTGACTGCAAAAANNNNAAAAAAAAAAAAAAAAAAAAAGAAAAAAAAAGTAGAAAGTTTTTCTTTTAAGGTATATCTACTCCCTTGTTCAATTATTTCATATTGCAACATGGACTATGATTTAATAAATACGTCTTCCTGCAAAAATTACTGACCTTGCATTTTTATACATCTAACATGAAAACTATTTTGAAAACCTACAATGATTTTAGTCATCTTATGTTTGCATTACAGCACTGAAAGGATAAGATGAACAATGGAAAAACTATTTTAACAACTGATATAAGGTAATTTTGATTGCAACTTTATTTTCTGAATTAAATAGAAGTCAATAAATCTGCTTTTTAATTCCTCCGTTCAGTAGAGTATTTATTTTTAAGCAAAGAAAAAAAATGTTTATTGAGATAACCATAATCAGCAGTAAGATTGTATTAGTGAAAACAAACTCTTCTGTGGGAGACAAATTGAAAATGAGTCACACTCTTGTCCTTGAGACAATTAAGGTCAACTGCACACTGGGCTGCATTAACTATCCTGCTGGGCAAAGCAGGAGGCTGAGTGGAAATGTTATTCTCCCCTACTCTGCATCCATAAAGCCTCGTGGGTCCCCAGAACGACAGACATTGAAATGCTGCAGGAAACCCACTGAAAAGCAGATGATGGGGATAGTCAAAAACTGGATTTCAGTCAGGCTGTGGAACCTCTGTGTTAAAGGCTAACAGATGAGGGCCCAAGGAAGCGGACAATTGTGAAGCTGGCCCCATGATGAGCAGGGTTGGAACAGATGATCTTCAGAGTCAGCCTAACATTTCTCCTGATTCCATGAATAAATCATTTTACAAGGATTCATCTTCTTTTAAAACTGTCATTTAAGAAGATACCTAAATAATGCTACCTGACTTAGAAGTCTACAATTTAAAAGTTCCTTACCAGATGAAAACTACATCACTTGATGGAAGCCCGTGGCGTGGGACAACGCACCTTTGTACACAGACCTTTTATTATCAGCAGAGTTCCTGCCTACCTTACCTACACAGAGAGCCTTAGATCAGACAATGTCTACTTGAGTGACAGAGCAGCCACTATTGGATGAAAGGATTTCAGCTAATCCTAATTCAACATTTCTCATTGCAGTTTAGAGCATCATTCTTTATAAAATAATATTCTAGGTCAAAATCCTAAATGCCAGTTGTCAGTCAGCAACACAGCGTCTCTCTGAAACTGCAGTTGGTATGGATCTTTCTACAGCTTTTTAGTCATTAGCACTAAGCTTGTCAAAATAGTGTCTGCCACTACAGGAGCCTAACAGGCACTTATTTACTGTGAATGCAATCCAGTTCAAAACCCAATCATATCTGCTTATCAAGACCTAATCCAATCCACTGGAATAAATTCTCCTGGGGATGGAGCATCATAACAAAGTCGATCAGCTTGTCTTAATGGGAAAAATTTAGCAGATGCATCCTTTCCCAGTGAGGAACTACCCTAACAAGATCCCACCTTTTTCTACAAAGGATTAAAGAGAAATTTTTCACTTCTTTTATTGTTCACATTGTTGAAAATTTTTTGAGTATTTTGAAAGACAACCAAGCCTCAGAGATGTTCTTGGAAACAGGTGTTTAAAAACTTTTACAGAACTTGGGCTGAAGAACCATAGTGACAAATGACATCCATATCATGCACTGCTGCTTCCAGATCCACATCCAAGCCTCAGGGGCAGATGGTATCATGCCAAACACTTCATCCAATTTATGTAGGGTAAAGAAACATATCTTCTAAGTGAAGGTAAGAATCTTCTATTAGTCTAATTAAAGTCTTACAAGTTTAACTGAAGAATTATTATTCGTCCAGTTATGCAACTGGTTCCTAAAGAAACCAGTAAAAACTGACATTCACAAACTTCCTAATACATACTTCTTTCTCTGCTATTCCTCTGCTCAATTCAGGTTTCTGCGCTCCTCTTCTTTCTTTGTTCCCCTAGGTTCACAGCTTATGGCGCTGGTGGGTTCCTTCAAGGACAAAGAGGAATGGGGGTTACAACAATCTGTCAGCGTCTGGCATTCTTTGCCAGGGGTATGATGTTGATACTTTACTCCACCGTGCTCTTGGGTGTGCTTGGGGTCATTTTTACTTATTTTTTTAACACAGTGCACTCCCTGTCTCTCATGGGTTCATAAATGTATGTTACATAGGTAATTACTGTATATGGTTAAGTATTTTAATGTAATGGATACTTTCTCTGTTTTCTCTCCTATCCCTAAAACTAGTTTTAAGAGCTCTCAAGGTTGCACTAATTTCACGATCACTGGGGAGTTGTTTATAGCTCTGATAACTCCAGTGTCATGCTGTGCTTTTACTTTCAAGACCTATGGTATCATTTTGTATTTATGCATTTTGGTAACCTCTGTTACATCCTTCAGGCTGTGGTTTGCTGATAACTAAGGTTTTATTAGCACAGGCTAATCATGCATATATCTTTGCTCAAGGTCAGTAGTAGTTCACTCATCAAAAACTATGATATATTCAAATACACACACACAACACAATGCTCCGGTAACGATTTGCTATACCAGTAGCTCCTATTTCCTGCAATATCTGCAGTGTGTTATTGAAATTGCCTGGCAATAATATACCCACCGCTTACAAAGAACAGTAATGAAATTTTTTCCAAGGTGAGGACTAATTGTAATGCACATTTTTGTGCTCAGTTTGTAAGAACTCATTGAGTTCGGGGACTGACTTCATGAACTAATGCTAAATACTGACAAGCACTAGTCTATAGGGATTATTTCTAAAACTCTACCTAATGAGTGAGTCAGATGAGAATAGTTTGCAGAAAAAATGTTGAGATTTGAGCCATTTTAAACAAAGAAAACCTTCAAACACATACTTAAGTTTAGAAAAAACCTGTATTTCCTTACAGACATTGTATCTGCAGCACAGCAAAAAGCATGCCTCAGTATCAGTGATTCACATGAAAAATCTTCTGTTGATGTAGTTAGAAAGTATACACTAGAAAATACTTAGGACACATTGGGAACTGTTTGGCTGGAGGAGATTCTGACAAAACAGCCATGAGATGGTTGAGTTCAGCATCTGAGGAGGAAGAAGCAGGCACGAAGCAAGAGCACAGCCCTGGGCTTGGAGACCACCAAGAACAGCCTCCTCTCAAAGCAGCGTTTGACCTCAGAGCTGATGAGAGAAGTAAGCTGCTGCTGCAACTTCTCGTGACTGCTACCACAGCTTGTTCCCGATGCTTTCAGTAAAGCCAATTTATTTTGTATTGGTACTGAGCAAGGAGTACATATATGGGGCAGGTTAACATGCCTCAGCTGACAACCTGTAACTTGTTTGAGAATATACGAACATACCACAGGCTTCATCTCTGTGCCAGAAAAGTTCTGCTCACCCAATGCAGTAGCAAAGCTGGACACTGGGCAAATATCTGCCTGAGTTGAATCGTACTGGCCAGAAGAGGCACTTGGGAACTGAAGCTTATTTGCTGTATAGCTTCTGAAAAAAGGCTAACAGCAAACAGCACTCAGAAAACATTAAACATAAGGACAGGTTTACTTTAAATCTTGCCTCAGACCACAAACAAGACTCAGAAGGCCTTTCAGGATAGCAAGCGCTGTGCTACACCGCTGAGGTCAGCGGCGAACAACAACTTTGTGATTGAGTTCAGTAAGAGCATCACATGTGGGCGCACACAGAAGGAGCTGCGGGACCGTGCTGAGGGATAACAGTGGATGAAAAGTCTGGCGTGAAGATAAAAACACACAGAGAGATCTAAAGGAGAACAAAAAGGAGCCATGGTAAAACAGCAAACCAGGAAGATGGATTTACTTTTACTGATTGCAGAATATAAAACGTGATTATCAGAGAGGTGGTTGCAGGTTAAAGTGAAAGGAAACAACACAGAAGTATCAGCAGCATACATAAAAAGAAAGATTGCATTTTGAACGCTGCACACAAAAGGGCAGGATCTGAACGTAGCTCTGGGTCACAGGTACCTTTACGATGCAGATACGTGGATAAAGGCAGGAGAGGCGGGCAGCACAGAAGTGGGAAGTGAAGAACAAAAAAGCAGGTAACAAAGTAACCTTGTGGAGGATGGGAGATGGAAGGAGAATGCAATGACTGGTTCAAATGTTATTTTATTCAAATCTTTCTGCCTTAGAAAATGCACGAGTAGATCACAAAAGGATCTGCTAGAAGTAAAAATGAGAAAATAACACAAGAAAAGCTATTAGGTTGTTTTAAAACAGATCCTATGAAAGTGATCAATACAGGATCAGAGGACAAGCAAAAAAATAGAAACATGAAAGAAAGAATGTGACCCAAGATGACATAATTCTATTCCCCACTGTTATAAACTTTCTGAAGGATGGAGAGCCTGGGAGAGAGCTGAAGATTGCTGAGAAACAACCCAAGATTCAGTCACAGCAGATAAGCAGCCCACAATAAGGGAACAAGGCAGAAAATACGTACAAACAATAATGGAAATGGAAATGAACCACTTTGTCAGTGGGTAGCTGGCAGTGAAAACTAAATTAAGAGGTGGCCTGACAGAAATTACTTAAGAAACGTTCAACAATTCAATCATAGGAAGAGAAGCAAATGCACTGTTCAAATTTAATCGAAAGAAATGTGCAAATGTGAACAATGAGATTCACTTTAAACTGCAAGGCACTACCATAGAGCAGCTGTGAGGCTGTAAAATCTGAGATGCAGGACATTGTCCTTGTTTGTGTAAATGTAGCTCCAAGTATGAATTCTCTAGGAGAAGTTCAAAACAACTAAATAGGCTCTGCCATTATCAATCGTTACATTAATTTGTATGTACATTGTACAATAACAATTCTAGGCTAAATATTAAGTTTGCTACAAGATTATTTTTATCTGACATCACTTTCTGCAAGGGCAAGAAGTCAGAGAAAGCTAAAAGCAGGAAACAGTTATTCCCCAGTGTTATCTAACAGCTCTACTGGGTGTAGTTGTCTGAACAGCAAGAGGAATTTGTCCCAGGTAAAATCCTTAAAGATTAACAAGAACAGTTTTCAGTATCTCATCTTTTTCATATCATCCAACCAGCAATTAAGTTTCTTCGCAGCTTTTTCAGAATGAGCTATTCTCTTTCAAATACAGATGCAGATACACAGACTAAGCTTGTGCAGAATGCCATGTCAGGAAGGCTCTATTCTGAGAGCAAGGATTTTCTTGCACCAATTTTTTTTTTTTTTAAGCAAAGTTGTGTATTCTATGTAGTTCCAAATCCTCACGTTTGAGCTGTAGTTTAATCATCTATGAAAGATCATTAATGTTTCAAAAAAGTGCACCTGTACAGAAGGCCAGCAGGGTCCCTGTTCAACACCGGAGTCATTAGTGACCTTTAGAGAGAGAATAGAATAGTTCAGCCAGAAGAGACCTACAACAATCATCTAGTCCAACTACCTGACCACTTCAGGGCTTCAGATTTAATGAGCAAACTATTTTTTTGTACTCCTTTTATTGGGGTGAATTCACCCAAGTGAGCTAAGGAACCTTGAGCAAGAAGTAAAGATGGACTCTAGTTATTCAGAGTCAAGCAAAACCCAACTCTTTTCCAACAGAGCCAAACTGAAGAATCATTTATCATAAAATAGCCCAATTTCCTAACTTTCAGTTCCATCATATTTTCTTTTGAGGCTCATTAGTGTATTACTGCATTTATTTTTTTAAATCATTATTATCACTGTAAGAAAGAAATATTAATATCAGAACTGGCACATTCATGTCTTCCCAAGGATCCCCTCTTGTGTTAATTAAAACAACTGCGGTGAGAACAGACTCTATACCATGGTGATGTTTTGCAGTTCTGTTTGCACAAACTTCCTGTTCCCTCTGTGACACAACAGTTTCTCTGTTACACAGAATTTCCCCTATCTAAGTACCATCTATGCCGTACTGGTTCCTGAAAATTCTGCAAACAGCCAGCCACATAGCAAAAGCTGCTACATCAGGACAAAAAGCTAGTCAGTCTTAAAATAGTTTTCTGTATGCTCTGGGGACTTCTCCTAATTCTGTATGCTCATTTCTGCTCCTCCAAAATATTTTTAATTCATCAATAGGGGAAAAAAAATTTGTGTAGAGTTTATCTACAGTGAGCGCGTGGTCAGTAAGCTCTGTGCACACATACTCTGCTTCTGCTCTGCTGATATTACACACTCAGTATGTCAACCAGCTTCTTCTTAGGCAAACCATGGGAAATTTCATTTTAAGCTGCCTTGGAAGGATGGAAGGCTGAACTGACCCCATCTGGTTGTGACCCCAATGTTCTTTTGCTAGTCCAAATAGCTGAATAGTAAATAAAAGCTCAGATATTTTAAGCAGATTTAGGTGCATGACTCACTAATATTCATAGAACTCAGCCAAATAAATCCACAAATGGCAGCTGAAAAATATTATTATTAAACAAAGCTGAATGTTATATATGCAGAAGACTATAAACCCAATCATATTTCTTTTTTCCCCTCACTTCTCATAAGGGCACGCTGTGCTTCAGCCTCAGAGTTTCAATTCCGATTTCTGGACCAGTAACTATCAGGGTCTCTCCTTTCGAATGCTTTGTTCTAATGTTCTGCAACAATTACAGTATGCAAATATTGTTATTAACTAGACTTGCTTTATACTGCTCTAAGAGAGGTTTGCCATGTTTAACTTCATTAAGTGATACAGGATGTCTCCAGGCATTTAACAAAGTCAGTTAATGAAATAACTGGCATCTGCTAATAACAGCAAAGCAGACTCAACCTCACACAGGACAGGATAGTTCACGGCAACATATATCCAAGGATAAAGAGTTGTGTCTGTCTGCCAGAGATTCTTCTTACCCTCTTGCACCCCCAAAATTAAAAGCATACACCCTCAATCGCCTTCTCTGCTACCTGTTTACTCATTTATTTTGCTCAATATCTCCTGTCAACATTCCCAGGAAGCTGGGGTTTTGAGATAGGTCCATCACGTTGAGTAGGTTTGTGTTTAATTTCCTCTCTTGCTTATAAACTGTATCAGGCAAACTGATTATTTTCATGGCATTCAGCTCTGCATAAAGGATGCCAGCTTTTCTTCTCTAATATCTCTTGCTGTGCCAACGGCACCTGCATTTATTTCACATCTCCTTTCACAGGATTTCGAAGGATAATACAGTCAGCTCAATTTATGCCTCAGTTCTCAAGACACAGGGTAGGAATATTATAAACATAAATAGACTCAAGCGAAAGCAAAGCAGGACAGAACAGATGCATAAGGCATGATGACATGCAGGAGGTGCAATGCAAGTTTGTAACTAGAAATCTACTTGCTGAGAAAGAGAATAACTTTTTGCAATCATGAGTATTGTGCACAAATGGATGCCTTTAACCCTTTTAAGGCACCTGATACCATCCTTCCCAGGTTTTGATAATCAGTGTCACCAGAACTCTGAAACAGATTACTGCAAAATTTTCCACAAAATCAGACCACATCTCATCAACAGCAACTGGGAAAGTCCCTACAGGTCCTGTGCCTCAAACACTTCTATGCTGCTTCAAAGTATCCAATAGTGGGTTCCTTTTTGGTACGGTTTTGTTTACTTTCATCTTTGTATTTTGAGCTGCAGCATCGGCCCCCTGTGCTTAACATCCCCTCCCCCCCGACAGCATTGTGCAATCCAGCAAAGACTTAAACCCTTCAGCAGCAGCGTGAGGTGCACGCAGCACAGCACCAGCACAACTGCGAGAAAAGGATGCAGAACAAACCATGGGAGCTGAATACACCACACTTTATCTTGAAACGAATCAAAAATTAACTGTGGGCTAAAATTAGAAGCAAATTCTGATCTTCTGTGTTGAACTAATGCCAAATTAGAAAGTCATGATTTTACTAGGTGGGTTTTTTTTTCCTTAGGCCAAATACTTTGAGTCTTGCCTTCTATTACATACAAAGGATTTTTCTAAGTTGTAAAAAAGAAAAGCTTGAAGATATTGAAGAATTCCTAAAGCAATTTCTAAAAATGTAAAGGCAAACAATAAAGCCAAAGTAGATGCATTATATTAAGTGATAAAGTTTTAACATTTTTACATCAGTAAGTCACGCATGATTTTTTGAGATTGGCCAACCAGGTTAAATGCAAATAATGTTATTTAACAAGTCCAAGCCCTTTTCCTCATTAAACACAAAATATGACACGACTGACCTTAGTAGTAATTTAAACCAAACACACAAACTTTTTATTCAGACTGCATGCAAGCCTTGTTCCTTCTTATTCAGTTTGTGCTGGTGAATTTCTGCTTCTGCTGAGGAGTAATTCCCTGACCAAAATGGCAAACACTAGGCATGCAAAGCAACAGTGGCATAACAGGAAAGGCCTCAATATCCTCACCTGTGTGCAGAAGACAACATAGTTTATGAGCTTGCGATCAGGGATTTTGAACAAAGAGCTTAGAAACAGATGGTGAGCTGCTTCACTGCTCTCTTCCCTGCCACAGAAACAAGCTTGTGCACAGTGAGACAAACTTGTTTAGGAAAAAAAAAAAACCCAGCAAACAAAACCCAAACACCACAGCACCCCAGGAAACAGAAAAAAAAAAAACAACAAAAACAAATAAAGGGAAAAGTCAGAACACATTTTACCACTACACCAAATTTACAGTCCTGCATCATCTGTCCACTTCTGAACCACAGTTCTCAGAACACAGCCCGTGTTATGTTCTCTTCTGACCATCAGCAGAGGTACTGAAAACATCTTCATGCAAGACTTACAGACTAATTTGGAAAGTACCACTCTCACAGGCAGAGAAGCATCCATGCTTTTTGAATGTGCATCTGTTCAAACTTAAACTGCCAACAAGTGCTGAGTCCAGAACTTTCCATGCCCTTCACAGTCTGGGTCTTTTTTTTCATTTCAGTCCCTATATAAAAATTTTTGTTTATAAAAAAAAAATCTTTTCAAGATTTACATAAAAGTTTATCTCACTGCTGACCGATATATGGTTTTCCAGGAAAATACACTTTAATGATAAACCTGGATGCAATGCAGTCATATACACAAATAGGGAAGCAGTTTTATTTTCACCAGCTCCATCTGCCAAAAAAGCAGAAGTCTTAACCTTCTTGAAAAGTAAAGAAACAACAAAATGAACCATACTGACTCCAGACAACCAACACATTGCTTCAAAAAGTGCTTTATCTTCTTTGTTTGCCTTTGCAGCCGCACTAGCTGATACCTTGCATCAATTGTGCACAGAACACTGAATACAGAGCTAGGTTTTCCATACATGAAACATTTCTCCTCATATCTTAATACATGCTTAAACAGCAAAGTCAGGGTTGTGACAATTTAACAGTATCTAATTCCCTAGGAAGCTTTTGTATTTATCTCCAAAAAGCTATATGCACCCAAATTTGATTAAACTTGTACCTAACACAAAACCTGAATAATGACCGTAAGTTTTACCTACAGATCAGCACCTGTAAATTTAATTTATTGCACAGTCAAGCAAATTATTCTGCTTGTGGAGGCAGAATGCATCGCTACAACCCAGACCAAGAGTGCCGCTTCACACTAAATTTCATCCAATCTAATTGCAGGCTACCTTCCTAATGGGTGGTTGTAACCCCCCCCTCCAAATGTTGAGCAGATCACTGGGCTGATTTAACGAACACGTGCCCACACGAGCCCACAGTTGGACAGGCAGGGCAGGTAAAGGGGATATGCATCAGTGGCACGGCCCTTTCTGGCAGAAACCAGAACAAAACACACAAGATTTTTGCTTTTACATGGTTGGTTAAAGTGAAGTTTTTTTCTGTGGTGCGTGCATTTAATATTTAAGATACCTAAAAGCCCAAAGACTTCTCCCATCTCAATACTTTGATGCACAGAGACAAATTTACGACACTGTCTCTGGAAATAACCAGTAAGGTTACATGGAGAAATTTTTTTTTGTCTTAATTTGAACTGAAAAAATATTTATCCAGCCTTTTCAGATTGACAAAATAAACTTGTGTCCACTGCAGAATGCCATTTCACAGGAACAAAAGGTTTTTCCTTTATACTGAACAGTACTTCCAGCTTTTCCTACAGTAATGTAAAGTCATCCTTCTAAATCACCAGGCTTTCTCTTTTAGCAGATAGTATTGTGGAATCAGTTCTATCTACACTGCATGAACTAGTGCTTCCCTCTGTCACTGGAATATATACCAACTGCTTGCTAGGTCCCCAGCTAGACAGCTGGAAAGAAATGACAGATCCTCACAGAGAGGATTAGAAGACAAAAGAAGCTGTCAGGGAAACCTGAAACACACCTACCTCATGTATATATTTTCTCATATTTCCCTTAAGAAACAGTCATGCCATAAAAGGGAGGAAACCAGGCACTGTGCAGGCCTGGCGAGGCAACGGAGGCACATCTGAGGTAAGTGCTCACATTAACGCTTTAGCGGCCCAAAACCTTAGAGAACGGAGGTGACACTATAAAACCCCTGTGGGCAGCAGGGGTGTGAGGTGCTGTCTGCTGCCGTCCTACTGCTGGAGAGCAGAAACCACTCAGGATCAGGGAGGCTGCAGAACGACAGTGGTTCACACCTCAGGCAGCTTTCATGGGGTCTCACTGCCCAGCAAAACCTCCATGGTACAGCCTCAGGGCTTGACGGTGCTGATCCTGAAATGAGGGGTTACTGGGGAAGGCAGCAAGCCACTGGCTGCTTAGCGGTGTCTCAAAAGAAGACAGAGAGGAAGATTTGACGTTATCTTTGTATTTAGCAAGGCATAGTTTGTTTTCCCGTGTTATTCTACTTATCTTTGTCTTTACATTAAATAAGCCATTGACAGTAACTGTCATTCACTGAACACTTCAGAGTTTGAATTAGTTTTTCCAGCTGACAGGGTAGCAGACCAAGCCCAGTTTATTAGTGACCTCTAGAAACTGAACCCACTCTTTGCTAAAGAGTTCCCATATAAATCTGTACTTGAATGTGCAAAGAAAGTGCAGAGGAATCTTTCTGAAGCAGTTTAATTATTCTAACAAAACTGGTTTGCATGAACAACACTATTTCACCTCCATCTAATTAAATATTTGGTATGACAGATCCCCATGAAAATGGTTTGCCATGCAAATGCTTATTATGCTGCACTTTAAACATTTAAATTTTCTCTATGAAGAAGTGTTTTTTTCTGACAATATAAAAAATGAATGTATATTATAACACACTGTCTTAGAAGTCAGACATTTACTAAAATATAATGAAAGACACTCAGGATGGAATAAAATTTCTAGTAGGAGTTCTCTGGATCAAAGTGTGAAGTCTTTGTCTGCTCACTCACACTCAGAGAGTCCACACAGCTTCCACAGACCCACTGCTTTAGCCAGCACGTGCTTTTCAGAGAAACGTTCAACATGGATTGTAAAACTGGCCCAAGAAGACAACTCTAACCGAGCAGTCAGCCAGGTTCTAGGCTGCACAGCATCAATATCCAGGAAATATTGCAGACAAACTGAAGCCACATCCTCTAGTTCAGGCATAAAAAAAAGTTAATGTTAAAACCCCCTATTTTCTATTTTTTTTTTCCTGCAAGAAAGAGTGAAGATGAGTGATTTGAGTTTAGAAGAGATGGAAATCCCAGAATGATCTCTGAGAGACCTCTCGGTTCTAACTGACCGACATTGAATAACACAGATGCTGCTGTAGCTGGGACCCGCGCAGTGAGCTCCTTTTAACAGCAGTGTTAGAATACAAAGGGAGGGCAAGGGGGAGGGAACCTCACCTAAGCTAAAAAGCCTATTTGCTCAGCAAAATCAGAAAACAATCAATGCCATTTTTTTTAATTGCTTGTTATTCCTTTCAAAATAGAAGCTTCAACTGCCAAAGAAGCAGGTAGAGCTGAAGTGTCCATCTGCTTTGCTGCACACTGTTAAATCTGGACAGATAGAGATTAGCATTCTGATAACACACCCTCAAACGTAGTTCCACTAAAATTAACACCAGGACTTCTCCAAGCTCCTAGAGGCTACCACACCTTTGCCCTGATGGAAGAAGACAATTAAAGGCACAGTTCTATAGCAAAACAAGCGAGTATCATGCAGAAGTGAGCCCCAGCTGCTTTCTACCTTCTTTAAACCTCTCTCTTGCCCACTGGGCACGTCACAGGCATATTTTCAATGTTCTCATCTTGTTACCAGAAAACAGTAGCATATTCTTGAAAGATCATAAACTAGAAGTGTATCTCAGAGTACATAATCTCTTTTTTAAAGTGCTAATCCATTTGCCAAAAATAAACCAAACACTTGAGTATTTACTTTCAGAGCACCAAAACTGGGGGAAGGTTTATACAAAATTACCCATTTACGGGATCCAAAGCAATGCTCTCAAGCCTTGTCCAATTAACAAAGATCCACGGGGTGCTCCTCAGGTGACAGCACAGCACTGCATGAGTTCATTCTGACTCTAGATCCATCTGTGAATGACTTATCCTGAATTATTATCTTCACTGTGTTAATAAATTTTGAATTTATTCTCAGAAGAGCTAATTACATAATTCACAGCCCATTTAAAAACAATACAAACCAATAACACAGTTTTTGAGGTAAACAGCTTTTGCTACACCCCTTCTGCCTTATCTGACAAACAGCTGTTACTGCTTCCACATCCTAGACACCTTTTTAATTTTACATCAAACATTCTCTCAGCTATATCCTTCCTTTTTTAAAAAAAAAAAAGATTCTTTATACAGTCTTATAAAACTTTGAATAATTACAAGTTTCAATATCCACTTTGTTCAGCAGAGATACAGTGAATACCATTATTACTGGTATAAGAAGTTAAATTTTAGCAGAATTTCAGTATTCGTTTACAGACTGTTCAATGGTGAAGACTGGGCTTTGTCAGATTACAAATTCAATTAAATAGCAATGATTAATTCTCAGGGTAAGGGATCCAAAAGCTTGGTTTGTAATACTCTTGATATACGTTAGAAACAATCATGTCAACATTTTATTATGCCTCTCAGTCTAAGAAATACTACATCATCTTGATATTGCTTGCTGTTCTGTTAATTTTAATTAAAGAGTATGTACCTGCTGACAAACACAGAAAATGCTTATTCATTACCCAAAACAAGTAATCTAAATTCTGCCTAATATACCTCTAACACTGTTTCTTAAACCATGACAAGGCACTGATTGATACTTTTATGGTAATAGTATTTTAATTTGAACCGTGCATTTGAAGTTGGCCAATCTAAGCATCAGTTATGAAATTATTTGAAACATCCATTATCTAAAAAGTATAAGCTAAATTTCTATACCAACTCATACAGCTACATAATTGCATGAATCTGATTTATATCCATATAGTTGCTCTCACATTCCCAAATACAAATAATTCATTTTAATCCCAGGATCTAATTATCTTTGAATTCCCTGAATGGAGAATTGCCTACATAAATACTGTTGCCTGGTAATCAGATATGATGCACCAAGGATCTGAAAATTTGCTTTGACAAAGTAATCTCTTTCATTTTACCCTCAAAAAAGACTTGAAATATAAACTTTTGTAAGGTGCTGGAGACTGTGAGATTCTGCCACCTCAGTCCTCTATTTAGGATCTTCTTCCTACCAAGAGAGAATAAGGAGACTTGTCTTCTACCCACAAAATGAAGATAACAACACATCCTGCATTATGCACCTGTCTCAGTATATACGTGGATGAGACAACTCCTGCAGGCAGGCTCTTTCCTGCCAAAGCTTTCCAGAGTGCCAGCCAAGCCCATGGGGCCGTCAGACCAGCACATCGCTTCTTCATTCCGATGGCAGCCCAGCTCCTCCTCGCACCCCTCGCTAACACTTCACAATAGCCTTTACAATACGCCTGGTTCTTCATTACACTACTGCGTCTCAAAGAAACTCCCATCGGCTGGTCATGTCACCAAAAGCCTGCAACAGCAGCATCGTTGTGGATGCTAATCCATCTCATCGATCAAGATTTGGCACGTGCAGTGTAAAGCCTCAGAGCAGCAAGGCACAGCCCAAACCCTTTCTATACTCCACACTAAACTCACTGTTACTACATGGTACCACGTGTGCAGAAATGAAAGTAAATTAACGTTCTTCTTTCCTCCTTATTTGCTTGAAATACAGCCAGTCTTTTCATAGGTAAAATATCAAGAGAAATACATTGTTGCCATAACAACCATATTAAATAATATTGAGGTAAAAAAGTCCTTCACAAATGTTTTCAAGTGATAAGCTAATGTAAAAATGTTCACAAAGAACACTTGAAAAATAAAATGAGGTATACTGGAATATGAGCTTAAAACTACCAAAGTGTTACTATAGTAACCCATGCTGTAAAGTGCTATTAATGCAGTATGTTCCTGAGCAGAGAAATCGTCCTCATTAACAGTGAGGTGCATCTTTGCAGGGAGGTGGCAGAGTAAATAACGTTACAGACTCTCCAGACATGCTTATGTCATTACATCTGTTTGTGTCTGGAGCAACATTTTAAAATAAACAAAAATAGCAAGGTCCTGAACACATCTGAAGATCAGCAGCTGCGTTTAACACCACAAAGATTTGTATTAACTCTGTGATGAAGTAATAAAATATCAGAAACTCAAGAATATGGCTCAATATTTTAAATGGGTTAAACTGAATCTAGGTGAGACACCAACATTTTATGAAATTTCTTATTTTCCCCCAAAATTATTTAATGCAATAGTTTCTTAATTTCAATGTTTTATCAGTCCAAGGTTTATATTTTGTCTTTGATTCTTTGACCAAATTGTATTTCAGGAGTTTTTTATGTGGAATGGCAACAGCAGAACCAGCTGGTTTGGTTGTCTTCGTTTTCCTTAGACAAGAACAATAGATTTTCAAATTGAAATATCACTGATATTCAAAATTTATCTTTTTTAGAAAAATCACAGACAACTTCTTAAAACATATGATACAGTATGATACCACTGTACAGTCTGGATATTCTTGGAAGAAGCTGCTTGAGATGAGGCTCACATTCATTTTAGACAGACACATAAGCAGCTTTCAAGAATGCTCCTCAGCAGTTCATCCTCAAATGTCAGCAATAGTTACTGGGTGCACAGTACTTTTGTAATGTCACGTAAAATATTAAAAGTGCATATATTAAAACTTTCCTCAGTCTAATCAATGTTACTAATTTTAGACAATTTAGACAAACCAGCAAAACATGCCTACTTTAAACATGACTTCACTTTGCACGCTAAGATGCTAAAATAAATACTACAACATTTGAAGATCCTACATAAAACTGTCCTAAATTCTATCAATTTCAAACAGATTTTAAGTTAATTATTGCTAACCACAGACGTAGGCAATATAAAAAAGAACTCAAGCAATAAATTGAATCTACCTATAGAAATGGAGGGCAATGCTGTAGCAATTTTTGATATACCATCTGACTCCCACATTGGTCCCTGCACATCTCTCTGGGACCACACAACATGGCTTAACCTACACACACCTATCACACACCTACTAAATCCCAGTTTGAGTGCATGCACTCAGGCTGTAGAGACTTCATGTTAGTACAACTCAGATTATCTCATTACTTCCCATCGTCAGATGTATTAACAATTAAGCATAAGGCCAAGTTTTTTTTCCAGGAAAATAAAACAACGTATGAAATTACTGAATTCACAAAAATCATGGGTATTTTTTTTTTCATGTTTCTCCATTTCACAAAAATAAGACCAGAACGGATCTCCGAGACCTTAGTACAAAATATGACTGACAGAGGTAAATGCACTTGTCTGGCATTCTCAAATCACCCAGTAGTTATCAATGCTGTATTTTATAAGCTATGTTTTTGTTCAAGATATATTTACAAGAGGAATGAAACAAATTTGAGAGCTGACCGTACATTATACACACACACTAATGGTGGAAAAATTACTTTTCCCCATGCAACTGTTCATTTTAAATTAGTCCACAGTGGCAGCAGAATTCTAGAAAAACACTGAAGGGATAATTCAGGTAGACATTAGGAATAGTGCAACCCAGCAGTAATAGAAAAACAGAAATTAATATATTCAAATGATACATAGAAATTTATTACACAGCTGACAGTTTTAAGTCCCAATATCTATTAGAGTTGATTTTCTCCAGTATGTCAAAGAATATCACTATGTGCCTTTAAAACCTTTGTTGTTGCCTAAAATATCAACTACAGTAAGGAAACGTATCGAGGCATCATCAGTTTGACAAGCCAACATTCTCATCTAACTAAATACTACTGTCATTGTGGACAGAGTCTATGCATTTATTGTACAGTTAGCCAGATTTCTAAGGGCCCTCAGTGATAAAAGATTGTCTTTGACACACTAAGGACAGGAAGAGAAAATAAACTTGACAGCTATCACTATTACACCATTTTCAAACCTCTTACAGTTATTATTACTTGTTCCTTTTATGGTTTTTAAAAATAATTAAAGATAAGTTCTTTATTGGATTGCACTGCTACTTTCATTATATTATTTTAAAACTATTGAAACTTTTCCACTGAAGACAGAAGACGCAGGCATGAACTAATGAAGAAAAGTGCAACACCCATTTAGGACACTCCCCTTAAAGATCACCCTGCTTTCATGAACTGTAGTTCATTGCTTTTACAACTCAAAGCCTAAAATTATTATAAGAAATGAAGCAGGGAGAGAATTTTTCCACTGAATGGCGAACAGTTTCTCTTGGATAGGTGGTATCTATATACCGAGTGCAAGATAAACTTACTATCCTCACAAAAAGCTGCCTCAGCAACTCATGGAGGGAAACAGTACCCTAAAGACATCTACATTCTTTTCAGCCGACCAGATTTAAAAATCTGATCAACATTTGGTAGTGGCAAGCACAGATTTAATTGTTGGGCTATTTCCATTGACTGGAAAGAGATTCATACCACACACAGACCTGCATTTCGCTTAGATTTTTTTTTTTTTTAATTACAATTTGAATTGCATTTCAGTAATACTGACAGGCCCAAACCCATTGGATACCATATTGGGCTGACCACCATGGAAGCACAGAGTGAGAAAAATGCGCTGCCTTAGGTTGTTTTCCTAACATATCAGGCAGTAAATAACTGAAAATATAAATGATGACCAAACAAGTGAAGTTATTTACCCAAAGTCACAATAAGCCTTTTTAAAATCTGTCCCACAGGACGCCAGTATAGTATTATCCTTTTGCATGTAAGAATATTTGTTATCTTAGCACTTTTTTACACTAAAAAATTTAATTGGGAAACAATGCTTCTTGTTCTGTACTGTCCTCAAATGAACCACAGTATTCTTTGGTAATAAAGATATTAACTATCTAAAGAGTGGAAGCAAATGGCACCCAGTCCTGGGCCCTTTTTTCTTTCCCCATGTACACTTTAATTAGCAGGTGCTGCCTGATTCTTTTTAATGGCATCTTTGATGTCCTTAAGCACTACTGCTTGGTGCTGTAGTATTATTTCTGCTGAAGTTTCTACTAGGAGAGGGAGTAAGTTTCTATATCTACACTTCTGCACTACTTAGTCTAATAAATGTTTACAAAGAGTCTTGCTACAGGGCAAGATAACGAGAAACCTAGTCAATGAAATTGCCTAGAGTTATGATAGAAAGATTTGATTGACAGTAGTTTTATTTCAAAAATAACTACATAGGATGAGAGAGAGACCAAATACAGTGACTGGGCTAGATTCAAACTCAGTCTTTCACTGAAGTCTTTCCAATGATTTCTTTGTGGTTAGATCACACTTGTTTTGTGGACCCACATTATAGGAAAGTAAACTTGTAGAAACCTGAAAAAATTATACATAGATTTGCTCTATCTTTAGTTACTAAGATTTCAGAAGATTTAACTTCTTCAACAAGGTGCTGTAAGTAGAACTGTCAAAATAGCAACAATCTTTTTTCTTACACTAACAAGAAAAATGTGCTATTTGAGATCCTATTATTTCCACAAGCTGAAAGGTCGTTCCACTCACCCAAAAGATATCAAATCAAATTTACCACTGATAATTCCTTTATAACACTCCTATATGCTGTATCATTTCTTCCAAGGTAAATGCAAAACGTGATAAATTACTCTCACAATCATCCTTGGAAATAGTCTAGAAGAATTATCTTTGCAAGAAAGAGCATACAGTGACTGAAGTATCTATTTGTCATTGTATAGATCCGCAAGATGTTTACAACTTAGTATTAAAATAAAGCAAATCCATGTGGACCACAGGTATTTCCTTGACATCTACGTAATTGTATCCTCAATAACCAAAAGTCAGCATAGACTGTTTTTATGGTAATAAATGCTATAAATAAGACTGAGCAAAATAAGACAAAATTTCTGTGAAATCTTACTATTTGTTTCGGAACTACAGAAACAGTTATATTCTTCCTTGCAGCTTGCTGTCAGCAATAAAAGGTGTGTATCGCTGAATTCAGGTACTGGGATAAAACATGACTGTTCTGTTAACTTCAATGACTATTAGTTGCCAGTTAAAAGCATTTTCACTTAAAAGTTATTCTAAATATCTTACAGAAAATGGCACTTTCCACAGCATAATTCTTTTGCTGAGAAATTATTTGCTTTTTGAATGAAATGTCACCATTTCACAAAAAAAAAAAAAATCCCTAAAATATAATTACAAAAACACTGTTATAATACCACATGTGATTCCTCTCCTCTCTAGCCAGATGCTCCACTGAGACATGATTTACATCCCATGGTTTATCCCAATTGCCAGAGATTCCTGTGTCACCCTGCACTATCTAGAGGGAGAGATATCATATGTGTGCTTCCAAAAAAGGACCCCTAGCAGCCACAAAGCCCTAGTGGCAATACCACGTCTGAATTATAACCATTTCTGTTAGGTACAGCGACATTTTGTAATATTACTGCTGAATTTTGACTAAAAACACTTTGTCTTTGCAAAAAGTAAGTGTAAACGGGACAGTGGAGAGGAATGGCATACTCTGATCAACTAAAGGATGTAAAGCAGGTCTACATGAGTTGGAGGTGATCTACAGGTACTGGAGAACTAGAGATGTGCATAATTAAAGCTATTGTTACAACAAAGCACACAAATTGTAGGAAAGACAAACTATCCAGAATAAGGGCTGTATTTTGTAGCTTACACAGTATCAGTTACTCTGTCGGGGAAATGATAATCGATGATGTAGAGTGCATTTCAAAGTGAAGAGAGGAATATAAACAGAAGAAAAACCTCTTTCAGCTGAGAGAGATATTGACTAAATGAGTTGCATATTAACTAAATTTCAATCTAATGAGAGATATTTACAGATTATTCCTTAGCTGTAAGAAGTTTCTCAGATATTGCTGTCTCTCACTACCTATGAGACAATTGTTGCATGACAAACTCTTCAAAAGCTAAATCCCTCTAATTGGCCAGATCTCAGTAACACTGATTTTTACACAGCAAGTCCCAGTTTACCAGATCCTTTCATAAAAGACAGGTATAAGCAGTTTTCTTCAAAATTTCATACTGGAATCCATTGGTGTTTTATGTCATAAATATGTGATGAGTTTGTCTAGCTTTGCTGCCATTTATTCAAGACTAGGCTCCAAATACTTTAATTTGCATTCACCGTAGAATAATCTGTGCTCGACAGGTCTATAAATCAAAAAATCTCACAAATAGGGTAGTACCATATAAAAAATGAACCCACCATAAAAAGGTAATCCACGTAAACAAGTCTTTCATGGAAAGAAACATGTAATTCTACCATAGAACACAATATTCACAGCTGCTGCTCCTCACCCATTACCTGCCCAAATAAAGTCCTTCAGTATTACTTAATGGTCCAAAATGATACAGAAACAAAAGAGATTTTTAACAGCATCCTCCGAAAAATTATTAAAAACAGACAAGTGCAAGTGATTTAAACCTTCCAGCAGGAAATCCATGACAGAACTGACTTTATTTTCTCTTGGCATGAAGGTTAGAATATTAATACAATCCCTCCTTTAATGAAACAAAATACAAAACTTTTCATCAAAGGATACTGTTTCTCTTCTGTGACTATGTATCAGTGAGCAGGATCAGTATTAAAACATTCGGTCCGAAAAAAATCTTTCTCCATACTGGGTGAGTTTGCTTCACTCCACAAGGGAGTTAATCGCTGCCCCTATTCCTCCAAACAGACTCACATGCTGCTTCTTACCCTATGGGGGCAGCGGAGAGATGGGGATAGGAGCAAATGTTTTTACTTCTCGACCCTTTTTGTTGGAAAAATAAACTAATCTTTCCAGTTAAGGAGCTGAAACATCTGAATTACTTCCCCTGTTTTCCCAGCAAATACAAATTGGAAACCACAGAACCTAAAATCTACTTATATTTTGCATGAAAATTTTTTCTGCAACCTATAAAAACTGGCTGTGAAGTCAAAGAGGATTCTGCAGGCTCAGAACATTAAAAATTATTTTTTGTTGAACTTTTAGTGTATTTGTGTATCCTTATTAATTCTCCTTTTGTATTAGTCTTGCAAATGATTTTTAATGAGCTACAATTTGAAGTTTGTTAATGTGTAGAGATAAATTTACTCAGGATTAAAACATATAGTGGCAGCTATCTAAACTCAAAAAATGAAGTGCACAATGCACATAACATTAAAATATTATTTAATCAAGGAATTTGTCAAAGCAAGGATTAACTGAATGTGACAAGGGAGTGAAAGAAAGTGCTACACCACAACTGCCACCCAGAACAGTGGGCATCTCCGATCACTGCTCTGCCCCAGCTCAGTCTCTCCTCTCCTCGTTGCCATCACTGCACCTTTTCTGTGCATGCAATACACCAACTCATATTTCACCTACCATTCTTTCTCCACTAACATTTGTATACAGCGTAATGCTCTATTATGTTTTTTAGTGCATCCGTGCATTTGGGGTTTACTTCAAATCCTGGAAAAAAATCATATGCTGTTGGACTGTACACGCCATCCTCTGCAAGACCTTCTCTCTATAGCGTACTTGTCTGTTGAAGGTACATGACACAAATTAACAGAATAGCTTACGGTAGAATATTCTTTCAGTAACAATAAGCCAAGCTAAAAAAAATCTGTCTCTTAATGGATCCATATATATAGATGTATTTTTTGCTTTGTTTCTAAACTTCAAAACATGCTAATGTTATTAAGTGAATACTAGCTTTGCCACTAGTAGCATCATTTCCCATAATCTCAATTTTTAAACCTAGTACAACGTACTTTATCTGTTGACCATTGCATTTTTGAAGGAGATCTGCTCAAGTAGAATATTAAAAACATACTGCTAACTTTCTGGCATTTGTCACCATTTCAGTTCACTTCTCCAAGAAGTCTCTGTGTTCACAGACTCCAAATGATGTTTCTAGTCATTTCTTTCTGTGCAGTTGTCTTTTAACAACAGGCAGTTTACAAAATGGCAGACTCTTCTCTTTCCTTTTCTATAACATAGTAAGCAAATATTTTTCCAAGTAGAGACAGGATGCTGACCTGAATACTTTGCTGCATTTCAAAAACTGCAGCAGTAAAGGCATAAGAAATAAAAATCTCATTATAATATGAAAATTCTTTGAATAATTTTGACTTGTTTGGAGAATGGCTACTTGACTATCACTATGAACAGCTCTTTTGAACTAATGATTTGGAGAATGCAAACACGTTATTTGGCAACTGGGAAAAATCTAGAGTTGAAAAAGCAGCACTACCAGAATCCAGTACAGCAACTACATGT
>VZTO01010505.1:50055-88591 GCA_013400615.1 Syrrhaptes paradoxus | reverse complement strand
CCCTCTCACTGTCTGTTTCTGTCCCACTTACTGCAATCAGAATCCTAAATTCCAAGAAAACTAAAAAAAAGGCAGTTCAACATAATAACCCAATTATCAACAGAAAATGACACTGGGTATGTCACACACACACTGATGCCGTAGAAGTCATCTCTCTGCTGTTAACTGACTAGGAAGGGTGATGACACAAAACCACTCTGTTACTCCTCCCAGAACCCACTAAATCTACGCATTATGTGTTGCAGCAGAAACACAGGAGAAACAAGAAAAAGGAAAATGGAATACACCTGTTATCCAATACAACCATGCAATACAGAAAGTCAGCAAAGGTTATCCATCTTAACAAAAGGGGAACACACATGAAAAGCTCCATTGGGACTGGAAGCTGCGTTTTGTTTCTGTGACCAGGCAATTTAAGAACCATTTTACCAGTTTGGACTAAACTGAGCTATCGGCCAGCCCCATATTCAGACCCTGCCAACAGTATTGTCTATGAGAATACTGGAAGTATGTAATGGCACTTTCCATTTTTCACTAATTTGCAGCTCGGGAACTTTAATTGGTAGACACTGCCTCTTCATCCAGACATAAAATACATGCTCTTCCAGGAGCAATTTCTGTCAGAACTGAATCTGGATCTACATCTCTAGAGTTGACTCAACTACAGTTTTGGATGTAACAGGCTGTCTATGAAAATTTCAAAATCTGGACGTGAGCCTTTGCAAGAGCTGCAAATGATTCTGACCACTGTCAGCATGCCTGGGTCAAACACTGCTACAGACTTTTAAAAATAAAGTATCANGGAGAGATTTTGAAGGAACTGTTTAAGCACTTAATAACAAGTTTTAGGGGACAGTTCTGGGAAGTAGAGATCTGTGCTACTCCTACTTCATTTTAATTTAGAAATGGTTAATAAAATAGTAAATTCCTTAACAAAGGAATTAATTTTTTTTAATAGAATTCTCTTCACTTAAAATTCTTACACACATAACAAGAACCCCTATCCAAAATATGCTATTTCAGGACAATGCTTTCTTTTTTAACTCAAATTTTAAAAAGGACAGATAATTCCTCTTTCCTTATAAATACAACATTTATAGGGAAACCTAGTAGTTATTCAGACTGTTTCAACTGAGGAATGTTATGCTGATTACAAACAGTATAATAATTTTTTAACAAATTTGTAATTCTAATTAGCATTGGCTTTCTGTCAAATACAGTGATTAGGGAAGTTGTCAATGTCAATCCTATTATTCTTCTTGATAAAGAAATTATTTAAGCATCAACCAAACATGAACATTCTATTTTTACTTGGAGAACTGTACATTAACATGGAGAGCACAATTACTGTTAAAACCCTCATAGTGCTTAGTTAAGTGCAACTCATCAACCAAAATGATGTACTGAAATACCTGAATATAGATGTTCATGATTAACAGTTTAGAGACTTATGTTTGTCCATCTTAAGGCAACCTAAAGGTTTGTAATTAAAGTACAGAAGAACTAGAAATGGCATAGAAATCCTTGAAGCAAATCCCCAAGAAATCTAAGACTACAGATGACTTTAAGTGAGACAACATATCGCATCCCAATGCCTGGTGAAGGACCGTCACTGAAGGACAAACCATACAACGTTCTTGGGGATGATGCTGTATGCCCTTCTCAAGCTTGTAAGCTTTTCTAAGGCTGAGAACAGAAGACAGACATCACCCCTTTTGCCATCATCTTCCACATAAGAGGTATTCTGAACAAGCACATTCTGAGACGGCTTCAGCTTCCCTCCTCCAGGGTGCCAGCTCCACTGAAACAGCAAGGACCTTCCCAGGTGAAAAAGGCTAAGGGCACAAAATCTGATGCTTTCCTGCATCTGGTGACTTGGTGAGTATCATATCTGTCACTGAAATACTGTGTAACACATGTATGTAATGAAGTTTACCACGCCTGNTTAGGAATTTAGCTAACCTGAAGCTGCATTACGGAAACGCAGCTTGAAAAAGTGTCATACATATTTGGGGCTTGGATCCTTTGCTAATATCATTTTCAAGTATATTTGGCTCTGGATAAATGAGATACACAGAGCTCTAATTTAGTCTTTATGTGTGCACTGAATGCACTGCTTTAGTTACCACCCACATTATTTTCAGCAAATTCAATACCTTACAAACAATCTTTCATGTTTTAATATATTCTAAAGTACATTTAAGGATCTTAAAATACAAATAAATTCTCTTCAGAGTGCAATAAAAGCACAACAAAACAGGTCTAACACATAATCAAATATAATAACCACATATTCAGAAGTGGCAAATGAGCTCCTACACTGCTTGCAAAACTCAGGGTCCAACATTTCAGAACAAAATAATCTGCAGACTGAACTCATTAAACCGGTTCACAGTAGCTACAACTTTTCACTTCTCTGTTTGCAAAATAAACACAGATAAAAAGGAATAAGTCAAACTTTAGAATAACAAGAAATTGCTTCTTATTCTTCTCAGCCGGCTGCTATAGCTATGTATACTCATGAATTAATTCATCATTTACAAATATAGAGAGAAATTTAGCAGGTGGGCTGTGCTTGTCTTAGAAACATCTAATTCTGCGAATAGATAAAAGGGAAAGACAGGTTTGCAAACCACTCAAAAATCCACGAACAATAGTTTCAATTTAACTTTTTTAACACACTTCTCATATAAAGTTACTTCAACAAAGAATGAAAACATAAACAATTTATCCAGAAATATAGCCCATAAGTTAGGTTCTCTTGGTTCGGATGTTAGAACACCACACGGTACCTGCAGGAATGACTATTAATGCACTTGTTAATATACTCTCACTGAGACAACATTTTCTAATGACAGGCATAAGGTGAGAAATGCTGCTGTTGGGTGAATACCCTCTTTGATATTTCTCTGGTGGCTTTTCTGCAAAACAACATAAAAGCATTCTACGCAGGGCATTCTCCTTTGGATTTCTACGAATATTCAGAGACCACAGGACACATAAAAAATCAATGCATTTTAAAGAAAATAATTACTTTCAATGTACATATGACATGAATCATGGAGAATGAAAGAATTTAAAAAGAATGATAGCTTTATTCCTCAAAACTTCTTTTAATTCTGATATGCTCAGAGTTACACATTCAAAGAGCTAAAAGTCAGACACTATGCACTACTGAAATTCCTAATGAATTTGCATAAATAGCAGCAGAACTCCAAGGGGACAACCTCCTACAGTTCCTCAAAGGAGATGGCTGCCGATTACAGGGTGGCTGAATACTTACAAGACTTTGAGGCCCTGGTTCAGACAAGCACAAACTGCCCTCTTAGAAAATGCTATATTTAGCTGACCTGAACAGTACTGTTAGACAAAGCCATTAACACTTTAAACAGCTTTAACATGAAGTGCAATAACTATTCTAAAACCCTTGCCAAGAGTAGGTTCCCTATGGCAGATTTTCTTTTTTCTCCCAAGTGTTTCCATAAGGAGTTCTCATTCTCACTCCATCCAAAAGAATTAAGGAAAACTTTTTAAAATTAGGTGTTACAACTTCTACAGCAAAAGTTATTGGGAAATAAGTGCTTAGTCTTTGAAAGCTGTAGAAATATTACTCCTATAGAAAAAAATGACTTACCAANGATATTTCTCTGGTGGCTTTTCTGCAAAACAACATAAAAGCATTCTACGCAGGGCATTCTCCTTTGGATTTCTACGAATATTCAGAGACCACAGGACACATAAAAAATCAATGCATTTTAAAGAAAATAATTACTTTCAATGTACATATGACATGAATCATGGAGAATGAAAGAATTTAAAAAGAATGATAGCTTTATTCCTCAAAACTTCTTTTAATTCTGATATGCTCAGAGTTACACATTCAAAGAGCTAAAAGTCAGACACTATGCACTACTGAAATTCCTAATGAATTTGCATAAATAGCAGCAGAACTCCAAGGGGACAACCTCCTACAGTTCCTCAAAGGAGATGGCTGCAGATTACAGGGTGGCTGAATACTTACAAGACTTTGAGGCCCTGGTTCAGACAAGCACAAACTGCCCTCTTAGAAGATGCTATATTTAGCTGACCTGAACAGTACTGTTAGACAAAGCCATTAACACTTTAAACAGCTTTAACATGAAGTGCAATAACTATTCTAAAACCCTTGCCAAGAGTAGGTTCCCTATAGCAGATTTTCTTTTTTCTCCCAAGTGTTTCCATAAGGAGTTCTCATTCTCACTCCATCCAAAAGAATTAAGGAAAACTTTTTAAAATTAGGTGTTACAACTTCTACAGCAAAAGTTATTGGGAAATAAGTGCTTAGTCTTTGAAAGCTGTAGAAATATTACTCCTATAGAAAAAAATGACTTACCTACTGCAGCACTGTCTAGGAAGCACATCTAATCCTCTTTATCTGTCCTCACTTAGGTGTAACTTCAGGAGCAGCTGTTTCAATGAGTGTGAGAATCATCCAAAGACCATGACTTGCACTCCAGCACTGGTGATTGGTTGGAAAAGCACTGCTTTGGAAAGCAGTAAGTTCACAGAAAACCCCTTTAGAAAATATAAAAGAATTTAAAAAATAAGTATTTAGGTAGAGGAAAAGATGCTTTATTTTTCCTTAGTGGGACTGTTTTACTGTTGCACTCACATATTCCTACCTGTGTTTCACACACAAACCACGTAACAGCTGTGATCACAATACAGTATTTTGATGAGATTTAAATATTTCTGGTCGCAACTGGGAGAATTAGTCCTTCAAATCTCATTACTCCTCCATGTGACTTTACGTTACAACCCTTCCTCTTGTCAATACGTTATTAGAAATTTCTAAACAAACTGATAAATGCAATTTATTCTTTTACAGTTCTCTTAGGCTGATATTCACCAATAGGAAGTTTCAGAAGCTTATTAAAGTCATGTTACTAATGGCTCAATATGCTCTACAAAGACTCCAACTTTTAGTACATTGGTAAGTAGGTGAAGGAGTTGGCATGTCTTTAAATTAAAGGACAGGTAACAAGAAACTTCCAGTTGTTTTTTTCTGAGCAACACATAGTTCCAGAATCCCCAAGCACAGGTTGGGTAACAGGTCAGAACTCTTCCCATTACTAGAGCGAAGACTGCATGTGTCACTAAGCAACCAACAAATTATCACGTGTACCAAAGTGTCCCTGCCACCCTTTGGTGATTAAGGCTGTGATGTAAACTTCACCACTACCTGCAGGATACACAAATAAACTAATTGTGAGATTCCAGTTTAGAAGCACAGCAATGACTCTTCCAGTTTTTATGGAATTTTATGTCAAACAACTACCACTTTATCTAGATGTGTTTCTAATGACAATGTGATACCAGAAATGGCAATTCTGTTTTCAGGAAAGGTCAAAACGAGTACTGTAGTGGAGATAAAGTAAAATGAAGGGAAAAGCTGACCTTTTGAAGGGCAGCCATGGCTCTCCCCCTAACTCTCCCACGTGCGAAAGGAAAGACAAAACTTACACCCTTGTGTGCTCTTAGGACACTCAGTATTTTGTCAGTAGCTGCTCCGTGGGGAAAGCTGCCACTGGAGGAAACAGGCTTCTGTTTATCTTTCAGCCACACAAGTAACTCCAAAACGTGCATTTTGGATAAACTCCAGAATGTTGTGGGGAGATACGCAGCTTATGATTGTTTTAAGGGTGGAATTATTTTAAGTTCAGGATGTCCAACTACTTCAAAACACAGATAAAATATACAGAAATGAAAGCAAAGTTCAGTTCTCTGAAATAAATGAGTCGATAAATGAAGAATCACTGCCTATAGACACACAATGTATGGATTTTAGTGGGCTGGACTAAAGTGGCAATGCAATAAAAATGCTGTTCTTTCATGCATTACTGGAGCTGATTGAATTAATATCAGAAAATCTTCCTTTGAAATCATGTTAATAAAGGATTACTGTAGCATCAATTTTGCATAATATTATATTTATGAGCTTATAAACTCCAATAATAAAATTCTTAATCAGATAAGGCATTTCTGTTGTTTAAAGGAAAGTACTACCATAAAAATCTCTGCCAATTGTTAAATCAGCAACCCCTCCCTGAAACCAAAGCCATCACCACAGTGGGTGAACTAGTCAATAGTTATAATGATGATAGGAATAAAACAGTTCCAGCACTAATACTAATATTGCCATTTCAACAGCTCATTTAGAGGAAAAAAGCCTTATTTTTTCATTGCTTGTGAGAATTTATTGCTCTAATTAAAAAAAACTTCCATGTTATTTCAAGACTATGAGAAAACTCTTTCTTTACAAAGGTGGAGACATACTTTCATATTTATGGGTATATCAAAAACAATTTAAAAATTAATAATTTTTATGTTTGGAAAACACAGATTATCGGGCTCAATTTTCAGTTTCTTGGAATTCAAATGCTGCCACTGGCCTGATTTCAGAAAGTCCCTCAGACAAGGAGTCCCATTTAAAAGGCTGCCTTCTTGAAAGTAAAAGAAGGTAATGACTCAACAGAATAAGAGTGTTTATGGTGCCTCTTCTTTACATACCAATTAGGCACACTGTCTCCATATTTTCAGACAAAAATACACCAATGAAAGCAATACTTTTGAAAAGTTGTATCAGAGACAATGAAAAAGGAGTAGGAATACACACTGCATTTACTGAAACAAAACCCAAGTTGTTACCCACACTAAATGAATTATTTAAAGCAAAAGAGGGGGGGAAAAAAAAGCAAGAGAATTATAGGTGTCAAGTAAAAAACCACCTCCAGACACAACCACCACTCAGTTTCCAAGGTCTAGACACTGTCATGTCACTGGTTACATTATACACAGTCCTATTAATCCATAAATTATTTTTGGATAGATTAGACTGGCAGCCAGAGTTTCAGGAGCAGACACAGAGAGGATCCACTGAAATATTAGTTAAAAGCCACTAAAAAGAAGAACAATACAAGAAAAGTAAAACATTAATATACTTTTTTAAGAGGAGAAAATAGAATAAACCTGAAACCTTAAAACCACATGAGAGCTGCAATAAGCCTGTACCTTATTACTATCTGGAAACAGAATGTACAAATAAGGAGCACAGTCAGACCCATGCAATTAAACTGTAGATGATACTTCCAGACATCAAAGCAGTACTCTTCCCTTTAACCCTTAGGAAGGACTTGAAAGCCTTTTAACTATAAATGAAATCTAATTTCCAGGCCATATCATATACTATTAAAAACATCCAATGGTCTGAATTTAAAAGAGAAAAATAAATATCATTCTGGAAATACTGACAGTGAGGTAGTCTAAGGAAGTAATTAAACCTCAACATTATCTACCAAATCTTGAATCACTTCCTTACGGAATAACTCAATCTAACAATTCATCAAAGTATCTCACAGACTGGCATCTTCCCACACAGAGAACATTGTTCCAAACTGTTTTACTAGCAAACATTAGCAACAGATTTCGCATTCATTTGCATGTGTCCAGGACTTTTTGCATGACTGATGTCACACTGAAGAGTTTTATTTTGAAGAAAAGTTACTCTCTATAATAATGCCCAAAATACCATTGCCAGTGATTTATGCGCATTCTTTAATATGACAGGGAACACCAATACCCTGGAGTAACTGAAGATGAGCTTGGGGTGAAAAGAAAGCAGAGGAAAACGATTCAGTAACTGGATTTTTCACTAAGTTTTTTGCCACTTCAAGATAAAGTATTCTGTCACAACAGATTCAAACAGTTGAACACCTAGGATTTTGTAAAGTAATATGGAACCAGATTTCTTTTTAATACAAAAGCTAAAAACGTATTTTGAAGCATAACATCCTGCAACATCAACTCAATCTAGTGTTCATGGACTGCTCATGCAAATGATTATAATGAAGTTCAACAGTTTAAATGGTCTCTCTGTAGTAAACTATAGCACATTTCAGCATTTAACATAAAAAGATAAAAGCTGATATGCAGCTGATGGTTTGTTTTTTAGAGGGCCTTAAGTTTCCAAAATCCATTAAGATTTTTAAAAAGCCAAGATCTATTTGTCCCAGCTTAATTATCTAAAGGAATAAGTAATCTTGAAAAATATCCGATTCATAAGCTACTGGCATAATTTTACAACTGCTACTGCTTATCTATCCTACACCACTACTAAGGATATAAATATGTGTGATAGTTGTGCTGGCATATTCAAAGGTATAGTAATACAAGAGAGCATCACTTTCTCATGTCTTCATATAATAATTATAAACATATGTGTATATATGCGGAGAGAGAGATCAAAACTATCTTAACATATGGTGCTTTTAGCATAACACCTACTATCAATACCTTGTCAATTTACAAATGAAGAGGAAAACCAAAAGACCTGATAATAGAGTACTGGCATGCACATAGTCAGTCTTGTCATTCTTGAACATCCTCCAAAGAATTAATAATCGAGATGCTTATTTCAGTGAACTCTACGATCTCAAAAATTAGTATCTCTTTTATTTTCAAGTATTGAAAAAAAAAATACAAACACATGGTAGGAAATCTTTCTAGAAATAACATGAATATATTTAGAATGCATACAGAATGTCACATATTCATAGTGAGTTTTAAGAATTATCACATGCATAGTGGTGTTGGCTGGGATAGAGTTCTTTTTTTCCATAGTAGTTCCCATGGGATTTGTGACAAAACAGCACTGATAACACAGGGATGTTTCAGCTATTGCTGAGCAGGGCTCACACAGTCGAGGCCTTTTCTGCTTTTCACCCCACCCGCAAGTAGCTGGGCATGCACAAGAAGTTGGGAGGGGACACAGCTGGGAGAGCTGACCACAACTGACCCAAGGGATATCCCCCACCTTTGGGGTGACAGTGTGTCTTCCCAAGTGATTGTTACACCTGACAGAGCCCTGCTTTCTTGGAAACAGCTAACATCTGCCTGCCAGTGGGAAGGAGTGAATGAGTTATTTGTTCTGCTTTGCTTGTGTGTGCAGCTTTTACCTTATCTGTTAAACTGTATCTGATCCTGTGAGTTTTCTCAGTTTTACTTTTCCAATTCTCTTCCTCATCTCACCGTGGCAGGGTGAGTGAGTGGCTGTGAGGGGCTCGGCCACTGACCAGAGTAACAACATTCTCTATTTCTTGTGGGTTAATACCTTATGAGTTGTTTTCATGAACCACAGAATAAAATTTTTTACTCACTTTTGATTCCTACAAATTTTCAGATCCTGCTCTCACATACGACCTTTCTGCTCTGTATTTAAACAGCAATTAGGCATGCTGAGTATCTCTGATACATTTTATAGACACAAAAAAACCCCAAACAATTCCATTTCCATGTGTTAGGCTTGTACTAAACAGAGCATTACCTACTACTACTTCTTCCTTATGAAAATTACCAAGTACAAAATTCTCGATGATCACTCATTACATTACCTAGACTCATAGTACAAGACAGTCTTAGATGGCATTAACTGGCTTACAAGAAAAATTGGACAAAAATAATAAACAAAATAGAAAGGGAAGTCTAAAACAAACAAAAAAATAAGTCTTTGAGGGAGAAACATGAACACCAGTGACTAAGCACACAGGGATGTATCTAGTGTTATATAATTTTTTTGGCTTTAGAACTAGTTTGCAAGCTACCTTGTACATGTTTCCTCTGCTGTTACCATAAACTATTTTCACCTTCAATTTCACCTTACTGCGATAATCACTGCCGAGAGCAGTATTTAGACTTTCCAAGCTCTGTCAGATAAGTCACAGCTTAGCCTCCCATGGCTCTCTGTATGGCCACAGTGAAAGAGTAACTCCTCCAGGGTGAGTTAGTTTAGCCTGATGTTCTCCAGAGGGTAATTCAGATTTCTCCTCTGTCCTTTCCTTGCCTCTCTGAGCAGCCTGTGAGACTACAGTCCTGATTTAGATACCAATTACATGTTTAAATACAGACAGCATGAACTGGTTTTCTGCATCTCCAAAAGTGCTTAAATTACCTCCCGTGAGAGCACATGGACAAGAAATGAGGAGGACTTCATCTCTGCTACCTTCTTTAAATTACCACTCCCAAGAACAAGGTAAAAAGCAACAGGGAATGTCTACTGAAAGGAAACAGCTGGAAATCATTTTGGGTTAGCACAGTTCAGAAAGCAGCCTGTACTTGGAATAAGGATTTTCTTTCTACAGGTAAACACCTTCTTGCGTGCTTTGTACACACGCATCAAAACCCATCAAGGTTTTATACCTCTTTTAAAGATAACAAACATTTAACCATTTAAGAACCCTAATTTTCCCAATCACTATAAAAGAAAATAATCTTTGTAATACAGATATGGGTATATTCAACTTGTCTAAAACCTTTTCCTCTGTCATTCATCTCCTCTTTTGTTTGCTTTACTCTACTTTTGTACATTGTCAGTATAATGACAACTTCAAGCAAATCAGTGACTTGGAAAAGCAGTCAAAGATTTCATAAATTTCCCAGGAACTGCCTTACTTTACAGGACTCGGCACATTTTAATGTCAAGAATTTGCAGTGAAACGCAGGCAAAAACACATCTTGCTAAGCAATGCACAGCCTTACTTGCCCACTTCAAACGATGCACCTTACAAAGAACTTGCCCCTGATCCATTCATCATGATTCTATTCCTGTAACCAGAGTACTTCCAATAGCTGTCTGTATTCTAGACAACTTTCTGTTCGAATGACCTTTCTCAACTACTTTACATCCACCAGTCCTACAGAACATGAGCCCAGTAGCTGCTTCAGTGCAGCATGCCAGTAAAACACAGTAATTCTGTGCTGGGCACCGCAAATTTCAATTAGTGCCTACAGGAGATGATGTTGCATCAAACACAACTGCATCTGTGTTTGTCTATACATCAAACAACATTATTCCAAATGAGGTGAGAGATTTGTGGAGGAAAAGAACCTTGCCTCAGCTATGGTGAGCCCTCAGCAGTTCTTGCTATTTACTCGAAGAGGTGATGAACCGTTATGGCTTCTGAATGTTCACCAGCTTATGTTATAAAGGAGACTTGTGAATGCTGAGATGTTGGGTAAACAATTCCAGCTCATGCAGAATACACATGTCCGGACTGAACAGACAGATGTATAGCCACAGGGAGATATTTTAGCTTGGGCTCCAAGTCTATTTGGCCTTCACAGGGGATTTCAGAGAAAAGGAACATTCTTTTACAAACAGATCAAAGCCTCATATCTCAAAGTGAATTTGAGGGTATTACCCATTTGTTACCCTTTTCAAAGGAGGTTAGCAAGTTTTGTCTGAAAACTACTCGAGTCCTCAGGCAGCAATTAAAGTAATGGTTAGTGGATGGAGAAATATTATGTTACAGCTACCATAGATCAGTGACAGTCACCATGGCCACAAGAAAGACTCTTGCCTAAAGCTGTGCCAAAAATTCACTGTCCATGCTTTCAACACAAAAGTAATTTTGGAATAATGGTCCTTGAAGGAATGGATAACTGAAAGAGGAAGTTAACTATGGCTGGGAATGCTTCACCATTTCATATTTTTATTTTCTCTTGAAGAAGCTGTAATCCCAGTAAAAGAATGAATAACATGGAGAGAATTATCTTCTGTCCTTGAAATACAGTTTAGGTAGGCTAAACTTGCACATATCAACAACATGCAGTATCAGACTTAACAGAAATTTTAAAAGTTTTGATCCAAATTCTGATACTTTGAAAAGAGAATAAGCATTTTAAAGGAACTGATCTTGCACAGGACACCTGGAAAAAAATGTGTTCTATGTTCCCTTCAAAAATTCCACCAGCGTTTAGAAAGCCATAAAAAGAAGGAAGATACATCAAATAATTGTGTTCTCTGGGGTGTTTGTACCTGTGGCAGACAGCATTTAAACATTCACCATCTGAAGTTTGACATTTGATAGTTGTTGTTGGGTTTGGGATTTTCTTGTGGGTTGGATTTTGTTGTGGGTTTAATGAGTTGTTTTGAATACTGCCTGCCTGTTACTTCAGAGTCCCAGTGATGGATATGTCTCAAACATCTTTAAGAAATACAGAATGTTTTGTGTGATTGGTATTATTTTTTTTTGTTTTATCCACCTGCCATTCTAACAGACGCAGCCAGTGTTTCAGAAATGATGACAGTTTAAACTACAGTTTTGCTCAGTTTCCTGAAAATTACAGTGATCAGCTGTAAAAGGAAAGACATTATCAAAACTCTACTTTCATAATTAATCCAGCTATCACATTAAAAAACAAAAAAAAAAAACCCAACAAACCCTGAAGCATTACTTGATTCTGACGCTTTTTAAGAAAAGCAAAGCTGCCCGTGTTCTTGGTGTTCAGGCGTTTTGGTACTTCAGGTCCACACAACATATCCACAGCCCTTGCTATTCTATTCTCCTGTCAACTCTATGCTAAATTTCTTTTTCCTCTAAAGTGTTTCTAGTGCTGTTTAAAGATAAGTAAATAGCAAATTGAGTATAATCTAACCTTTAGCATGAAAGGGAAATTCTTGCACTATTATGCCAAGTATAGTCATTGTCCAAAGAGCCAGCTTTTGTTACAAGGTGATATGCAGCTCAACTACCCTATGCACTAACCTTCTGACCCTTGTCGTACTAAGTTAATGACCAGATTCCCATAGGCTTCACTTCAGAGTAGCTATTTCCTTACAGTTGAGAAATACAGTAACTTTAAATCTTAAGGTGCCCAGACTTTTATCAATGATGTTGTTAAAAATTAAGTTACATGCAACATGCATTCTAATTTGTTCTGCTCACACATTGAATTTCAAGCTGTGAAATTTCTTTCAATGTTTACATCCTTTAATATAACGTAAAATTATCAAATATTCATCATTTGAAATATTAGAAACTAACTCCATTGAATTAATTACAGCTGCATAAGCATTTCTAGAAAACATGGTTGCTTAATTACCATTGAAGACATGATCATCATTATTATTATTATTATTGTTCAAAGATATCGGAGCAGACTACAAATAAAATATGGTTGCTGATTTAAGCAGAGAAGTTTGTTTTTTTTTTTCCCTTCATTGCTATCAGGATAAAGGTGAGAAAATCTGGGAAGACATCAGGGATTCAAATTTCTAGCTAATGCAGAGGTCACTCTCATTCCCAAATGCATCGAGATGAATACTGATACACAAACTAACAAAACCTCTAGAAAGAACGAAAGCCTACATTCTATGAATGTTCATCTGGGTTTAACTTTCCAAGGATAAACACAAACATAAATTTAAACTGCATGAGCAGTGAAATAATTCATGTTTACATTTAACCATCTGTAATATGGTAAAGCAAGAGTATAGTGCAATTTCAGTCAGTGGAATAATCCAATTTGTTAACAATTTGTTTAAGTAACTATCAAGCAACTGTGGCAGAAAAATATTTTGTTCCTATTGTTTTCCTAAACTTCTTTTGCCAAATATGCTAAGTACACAAAAAGTATATTTCCTATAATAGCCCATCAATTAAGTTTTTTCCCCTAAGAATGACCACCGTTATGAGCAAGAGTCTGTCTTCCAGAGTAAGTCTGTATCTAATGTTAACAGCAAAAGGAATTACCAATACTGAAAGTCAGACATGACAATCCCACCAATTTTTAGACTGTTGGCTTTGTTATCAAATACATGATTTGTTATTTATAACTGTGACAAAATATTTTCCTTTAAAAGAAATTCCTGCTGATTAATTTCTGCACATGCAAATACCTTTATGTGACAAATACAGATCCTCACTAACCTCTTGTACCAGATCAGTTAAGGACACTGATTTATGAGAAGAAGCCAGAACCAAACACTAAGTTTTAATAGGTATTGTGTGATTCCACACTTCCATGAAGCTAAGGTTGTCACAGTTGCATTTACGGTATGTTTACATTGCTTTTATTAAACATCACCTTCAATAAACAACTTACTGACACTTTGTGCCTTGCTCTATCCAAAAAAAAACCCGCTTCAATTTGCACCCAGAAATATGTTCACCATACTAACAAAAAATGTGTTCTAACACAACAGGAAGCGATAGCTCAAGTATTTGGGTGCCAATAAATTAAGGCACCTCACAGTAAAAGTGAACGAAGGATCCATAGCATTAAAATAACCTTCTTCAAATGCAGACTGTAATTATTGAAGCTCAAAATTCAAGAATTTGACTATCCAGTTCCAATAGCTATAATCATCAACATAATTACTGCTACTAAATACTTATTGAAAAGAAACAAAATATGCAGCTTCAGAGTTTCTGTGACAAGGAAATACACAATATTTTATCCTGTTTCTAAGCTTTCTACTCCACCTCCGTCTCAACTAACCCTCTTTTGGTACTAGGTCCACAAATAAGAACAGCTTTAGCTTGTCTAGGAAAGTTCACTGATTCTAAAAACATTAGGGGCTTTTTTTGGAATATTATGATGAAATAGCCTTTTATTTTTTAATTAATTATTTCATCTGATGGGTATAAAGCAAACTGGAAAATGTTTTCATTGAGACTATTTTCTCCATAATGACTAATTTCCCCATTTTTACTTGAAATTTGGCTGAGTCTCTGATCAAGGGCACATCAGACATCGACCTTGATTCTGATAGTGTTTATGATTCTGCTTGATGTGGCTGCAACTCATTTTACTTAGATAAAGCAACTGAACTGGAGAATTTAACTTTCCTGACTTCAAATAACATAAAGGCTTGTTAAAATGTAAAATAATGTGAGATACTAAGTCTTGCGTACAAGTACTGAAACAGAAGTTTTCACTAGCTACACTTGAAACTTCAGTTTTTGCATTTGATGGATATAAACTTCAAAGTTGTAAGTAAGATTTCTCTCTCCTTGCTTTATTCGTCAAGACTCTTGAATTGCAATTTTTTTCCTTCATGCAAAATCAATTCACACAGTATATGTGAAATATTTCAAATCTCATTATTCTTATTAATATACAGAACAATTCCTAAATGAAATCACCATGGGCAACTTTTTAAATTGTATGAATTAGTCTGGTAATATTAATAAAATTTCAGCAAAGTTTGAGAATACGTGAACCAAATACACATTAAAAAAGGCATTTTCTAATAATATTTCCAAATAAGAATGTTTTCCAAATGTATGTGCATGTACACACTACAGAGGGTGAAGGAGCGGGCTTCATGCCCCTGTGGATACAAAAAAGCTGCCTCACCCAAGCTCTCTGCTCAAAGCCTTATGCAGTGGAAGTAAAGGGAAGACTTTCACCACTCCTCTGTGGGAAAAATGCAGTCAGAGCTGGGGAAGGAAACAGAACAAGTGTGCTCCCAGGTTAGCTGTGGGCTAGGAAACAGAGCTTGGAAGCTGGAAAAATACAAATCTTTGAAGATGATCAGTGTCCCTGGATTGTGTCTGAAACACTTAAAAGGTCAGGCTTTTGTGAAATCACGCCTGGTATGTCACGCGTTGTCCGATCTGAAATTTTCATACCACTTTCTTTAAAGGAATCCTTTACATTTCAATTTCTACTTAAATGAGATTTGCTCAAACTTTAAAAGGCGACAAATCATTTTTTTGCCAAGTGACAAGAACTGCAAGAAGTTCAAAAATCAAAGAGAAAACTTCTATCACCTACCTTCTCTCTTTGGAAGTTACAAATATGCTGAGTAGCAGCACATGAAAGAGAAACAATTTAAAAATATGCTAATATATTGGGTTTCTTTTATGATATAGCAGGAAGTATACAGCTTGGATAAACCAAACTACACAACATAATTATAAAAGGAATGTAACATTCTAATGATGAAGAGAAAATGATAAAGAGTTCATAAATAGGAAGTATTAAACACACTAATTAGCAGATCAGAAGCTGCAAGGGAGCCGTGTATCTTAAAACTAAATGTCTGTTTCCCCCTCTTCAGTGAGAAAACACTCAAACTAATCAACACAAGCTTATAAATGCTGAAAAACACCTTCTCTTTAATCGCTAATGAAATAGTTGAACTTAAAAGGCTGAGCAAATTAATAATAAACTTCCATTACCAAGTTAACAACTTTTGTCTTATTGGTGGTCTGCTTTCAGAAGATCCTTTCAGTGTACCTGTTCAGACTATTACTTTATTCCGGTCCTGATATACCTTCAACTGCCTTCAACCCTGGTGATCTCAGAACAGTCACCCCAAAGTCGCAAAGTAATTTTGATTTATTTGGCTTGTTCTCTCTAAAGTTCTCCAAATCAGTTCAGAGATGAGATTCCTGTTGTGTTTTTATTAGTAACAGAACACTTCAGGGTAAAGGGGAGTATTGTCAAAGAAAATTACAACTTTGGTAAATATTCTCAGGTTATTCACAAACTACTGGTTTTGGTAAATCGCTATTTAGAATTTAACGTGCAGAAAAGAATGAATATCAAGTTTGTTAATTTAAATATTTATTCTGCATCTATTTTGTCACTTGTAGAACATTAAAATAGAAGAATCTGTAAAATACTAAAGTACTTTAAGTACTTCAAAGTACATTAGAAACTTAAACCAACAGAAAATTTTTCTGAAAGACAAATAATAAAAAAACCTATAACCTGAACAAACACAAAATATCACAAAAAGAAGCTAAACCAGAAAAAAAAAACAAACAACAAACCACAAACCAAACAAAAAAATTCTAAAGTATAGGTTTCATAAAGTAAAACAAAAATTCAGCTCAAGTTCTGGAACTTCTTCTCCTTCTACACTGTTATAAAACCATGCGCGCACACATATGTGTTTCACAAAACGTACATGTGTGTCACACAGTGCTTAATGGAATTGTTTCTGGAAAGCCAATAGCTCAGCACTTTAGTATGCAGCCATACCCAGGCTGAAGTCTAAAACTAATACCGAGTCCCAGCAAGCTCTGCTAACCTGTACAACAGCACTGTTCTCTTATTGCAGCCAAGAACACTAAAAACCAAGCACTGAAAGATCACCATGCAGAAACACATGGTACAAGGAACTGCAGGATTCAACACAGGACATATTAGAACATAAGGAGGGATCCCAAATTAATCCAGATCAAGCCTGCTTAAAACTGACAATTTAGATGAGGTCTTTAATAGGATCATATTTCCAGTTCATACACTTAACACTTCTTTTTCTGGGATGCTACTTCGATTATTTGAAGAATAGCACATAGAAAGAACCCAATGTCTTGCTGAACAACTGGGTAATAAATTGTGAGTATACTAAGCATACTTGCTGATTTAAATCTTTCTGACAATCCCTTTGGAGGCAGGAAAAACACTTGGGTAAATTCATGTAAGTCTCCTGAAAACCAGAAGCTTTATTCTTCCGGAGTAAAACTTGTGAGGTTAACACATGTTAACATAGTTGGAACTACTGGTGTTTTTCACAGATACACCAGCCTTACCTAAAAAGCAGGAGAGATAATGAAAATCCTGATAAATAAAATACACAACTAGACTGGATTAATATTATGAAGCTATTATGTAATGAAAACAACAAATATTTCCTTGATGATGCCCACATACTCTTTTCAAGACCAAGGGCACTTGCTCTCAGATTACAGTTTTAAAAGCTGTCAAGCATATTTAGCTATAAAATTGTTACCAAAAAGGAACTGCATACCTATGTTTATCACTAACACTAAAAAAGCCCCAACTTTTTGTGTGAATATCGAAGAAGGTGCTTATTCTACTGATGGCTAACATGTTCACAGTTACCAACAGAAATTATTTTCTTGCTCACTAAAATTTTTTTTTAATCCCTTCAATGTGTCTGCAAAATCTTACAAAATTTTAAAGCAGTTTGGGGAGCGCAAGGAGGTCTGCCTCCCTTCCTTTCTGCCACCAAAATAATGGCACAATTTAATTACTGAAAGTCAGTCCCTTATCCCAAATTAAAAACACTCAAATAGTCCACTCTCGAAATACAAACTGTGCTCTGACTGTAAAAGCTCTTGTCCAGGTGTCAAAACACTGACCCTATCTACAATGCCACATTGCTCCTTTATGAAATCCCAGCATTATCCTGGTTTTCTGTTGGGTTTTTTTGCAGGTTTTTGTGTTTGTGTGGGTTTTTTTTGTTTTGTTTTGTTTTTTTTCCTTTAAACCATAGCTGTGAGCACTAAGATATGGATGTGCAGGTTACTTGAAAAGAAGTCCATTGCTTTACCTGCCAGACTGACAGAAAACAGAGCATGTGCAAACCCAAATCACAGAAATAGATACGAAGGTAAAGCAGCATCACAAAGGGAACACCTGATAGCTTGGGTGTCAACAGCAGGACTTAATCTGTCTTTAAATGTTTTTGTGAAAATGCATTGCTTTTTTGTTAAACTCAGCAGCTTGCTTGGGCAGATGTACTTGTTCAAACCCTAGAAGACAAAGTTCTGTTTTCTGACCTAACCCAGCACAGAGCAGCTGGACAGCCATCAGGCACATGAGCCTCGACTGGTGCCAGTTAATTGCCATGTGCGCTCAAGTTAACACAACCCAGTTGGCTATTGGTTCATCCCCTTGAAGCATCAGCTACCAACTATAAGAAAATCTTCACAACCCCAAAAGGCCTCATTACTGGAAAACAAAATATTTTGGTTTTTAAGAAATAAAAACATAAAGGAAGAGACATTTTCTAAGAAACAAAGATCCCTTCAATGCAAATGCTGAACAACTCCTTTACGGAGTACTAACACGGGAGTTATTCAGGCTGGTTTTGGTTGGGACAGTAAACACCACGAACGCGAGAGCTGGCGCTCACACCAGTCACCTGTCAGCTCCTACGGTTCTCTGCTCTGAATTGCCCTATGGAGAAACCGGCCACAAAGAACCATTATAGCCCTACACTCAAGCCTTCAAACTCATCTTTTTCAGATGCCTGAAAATCACAGTAATCATCTCAAAGTTAAACATTCCATGTCATCACATCCACATTCATGTGTGAGTCTTCATCCAGAACATGCACACAGTTATAGTTCCCAGGCCTGGAAGAAATGAAAAGGATCATCCTGGATGAACCTGAAATCATCTCATCTCTAAGAAGCTGCAGCAATGTCAGCCCCCTAGGAGAAACACATGGCAGGACAGGGAATTAAGCTCTGACATTCATGTAGGTCACACCCTAGGCATTAGACCAACTTTACTATGAAAAATGTAATTATGAATTAAAATTAACTGCATTAAAAATCTCCCTGTAATTAGCACTGAGTTGGAAAAATAGAAAAACACAGGTGCGCCCTTCACCCCACAAAAGGTTTACTAAACAATAGTTAATGAAGCTCACTCTAAAATAACATTGAGTATTCCGGGTGTTTGTCCCTCACGAAGCTCTTACAGAACCCCACATGCCATCTACCTACTCCTGTTCTTTAAAGATAATTACATCATGCATCGAGTGCCGGCCTGCCACGGTTGGCTCATTTTTAATTAACACTGCTGCAACTGTGAGGCACAAAAATAAATTAGAAAATGTCTGGGCAATATTCAGACTTTTACTAGAATCACACCTTTTAAGAAATCACAAGTGGTCTTTAACCATTGCTTAGAGGAGAGGTTACTGCTTTTCTGTTTAAAAAAAACAACAGGCTGGCTTAACAGAGAGCAAGGCCAGTGCCTTCAGATTGATGATGAGATGTCCTCCCACAGCTGCTTCCTAAGTCTAAAGAAATTACTCTTGTGAAATTCTATATTCCCTATTAATCTGCTGCTTATGGACATTCACACCATTACCCAAGATACACCACAGAACTCTGTTAAGTTTGAAATGGTGGGGAAAAAACAAAACAACAAACAACCTGAACATTTATTTTGTAAATTGAAATTACTTTCTCCTGCATTTTTCATGCAGAATTTCTCATTTAGGTGTTCTTGAGAATCAGAATAATGTTGAAAACCCTGGCAGAATACTGTTTTCAATGTCTTTTTTTTAAAAGTCTTAGAAAAATCCTAATATTGAAGTAATCATATAAAAAACTGTCACTTGAGTTCACCAGAATTATAAATTCCAGTTCTGCTTGCCCTTGCAATGTGACAAGCATAATTCCGTGGTTTTTTAGACAAAAGCTAAGGACAGCAGTCAGCTGTAAGTTAAGGATGAATTACTCTTCAGTGTTTGGGTCTGGTGCAAATAAGCATGAAAGGAATTTGAAGAGTTTGAAAGCCAAGCTTTACAGTGCTTTAACAACCCACTTGCATTTTCAGGACTTATTGCATTAACATAGAGTACACATTCTTCAACACTAAATTTTATTCAGAATCCCGAGTATTAGAAGAGTCTACGCAGTGCTTAAATAACTGCAGTACTGCTACAATACAAGCTAGGAGCTAGGCACAGGTTTTGAAATATGCCTGCAGATGAACACTGCAGTAAAAGTTTCATAAACACCTAGGCATATTTTTTATTTATTGTAGGAGGAGTTGGAGATTTTATAACATACTTTAACAGGTCTCATCCTTCTTTCTCAATGCCTGAAAATACCATATCAAACAGCATCACAGACCTAGTTCTGCCATACTCAGTACTGGTAGATAAAGGACACTACCAATTTTGGTGTGCTTTAAAGGCTTCAGTTCAATGTTACTGTGCCTGAAAAAAACCCCAAACCCAAAATGGGGGGAAGGAGGCCTAAACCCTAAAAGCACAAGCTGCAAAATATTTCAGTTCAGGGCAGAAACATTAGGATATTAATTTTACTCCTAAAGCACTATTTGTTCTCTGTGTAATTGAAACATATATTCACTTGAAAGGGAGTGCTCAGAAGACAGTTCAAAGTAAAAAAAAAAAAAAAAGGCACTATTAAAATGACAGGTTACAAATCAGAAACCTTTTTTTTGTGAAATATCAGAGAAGAAATTCTAGAAGTTGAGAAGGAAATTAAGTCAGAATGAAGTTTTCATCACCAAGTTTCCTCCAAAATTTGTCTCAAAATGGACAAGTCCACAAAGTCCATTTAGAAGAAAGAAAAACATACTGATGCATTAATTAGTTTTGAGACATTCTGCTGAGAATTGTAAAGTTTGGAATCCCCTAAAATGCAGTTCAAAAGGTCCCTAGATTCTCACCAGAAAAGTCAATGAAATTGGCTCAATTTGCAAAACATGAATAACTTTACTTTTCTTTGATGGTAGAGGAAAACATTGTTTTAAAAATTTACAGGTACTTGTAGACCAAATCTAACTGTATTAGAAGATTAATTCCCCCTTCAATTCTTGTGACCACTGGCATAATTCTAACAAAAAAACACACATGAAATTATAATTGTCAGAACATTTCAAACGATTTTGCTAATATAGCAATCAGAAGTCCAGTAAGACCAGCAAAAATGCCAAATACCAATATAAAATTCTCATCTTCAGATCACAGTAGATATTTCTTGGAGAACATTTGTTATTTTTCCATAATTGAACTTTCTCTCTGGATAACAATGAAATTCTTCTCAGAACAAGAATATGAAACACACTTCAGAAGGACTGCGCAGCAAACTCATTTGCTGATGTTGCCTTTATTTCCCTTTCATGTACGTTATCATACTTATTAAAAAAGAAAAGAAAAAAAAGACTGACTATACACTCTGGAACTACAAAAATTATACTCTTGAAAAGTCTTGTATAATATTCAAGTTGGAACTTCCAGCAGAGGTGTACTGTATAACCTGTACATACCTTGAGTAGCTTCCTTCTAAAGAAACTATTCCAAGGAATTATTAAGAGCACTGCTTCACAGTTAGGACATCGTCTCCATACAGCAGTTGAGAATCGATCACTCAAGAAGTTATTTCAAGTTGGTTTCATTGCTTTTACACAAATCTGCTGCTGGAGAGCAAATATCCAAATTACCTTGTGTTTACACTTCAGATATACATCCACTAAAGCACACAACAGAAGTTCAATGTAAGCTTTCTGCCATCCTTCTGTTTCTGCCACACATCTGAAAGTAGTGCAGTTCCTGACCCCTCCTAAATGACTCTTCTCACAATCTTGTGCAGACTTCAAAGCCCCCTGCCCTTCGCATGCATAGCCCTCCTGAAGAACACAGCCCAGCAGGCAGGGCATTGTAACGGCCTTTGGAGACACCACGGCATTGCCGAAATAACAGCAACAGGCAGGGCAAGTCCACGGGAGCTGCACAACAAGGCTTCACAGTGGACGAGGATTTTTCTTCAATGAAAGAACTGTAAACTTAGCAGAAGCAAGAAAAATGTGATCAGGAGACAGATCTCCTTGTGCAGGTACTTGATTTCACAGCAGTTGGTCTCAGAGGTGCTGAGTGAAGCTACCCTGGAAATAACATAACCCCTGGAGACCCAGACAGAACATCCTGACAGAACAGAAATCATGGGACTGTTGAATTTGTTTCTCATACAAAGCGAGAACATTCTTGGAGCTTAAAGCTCCATAATCTAGACAGGATGTGTGGCAAAGGGAGATGTTTGTTAAGCCTGTGACATCTTGTAGGACTACAACTCAGGTCTACGCTTTTGCCGAATCACCAGCCAGACAAGAGCAGGACTGAAGCTGCTCTTTCCTCACTTTGTTGTACAAGACTTTCATTCTGGTTTTTGCAGCTTATTACTAGACTCTCTTTTTCCAGTATTTCAGTCTAAGTGGGAGATAATTGTGTTCCTTTCAGTAATAACAATTCCTATAAACGGCTCCAAGGCTGCTGACAAATGGAGAGGAGAAAGCACAGGCATCGCTAGGAAAGTGAGATATTGTTTCAGTAAAACTGAAGTTACTTCAGAACGAGTTGCTCAGTAGATTGGTAAATCTCCACCCTGTTACAGGGCTCATCTGGTCCCACTGAAAGCATGGGGGTGTCCTCTGTGGGGTTATACAGAATCCTTGGAGTCCAGGGAGACTGAATATTGGTAAAATGTAAGAACAGACGTGCTGGAAAGATACCGCAGTACACACTCGGGGAAGCTGGAGAGTCCCTTAAAAGGAGTCACACAGACTTTTGACTATACAACAGCACGAGCTCAGCCAGTGCAGAAAACACAGCGCTCTCATTGCATCTAATAGGATGGCATGTTCTGAGAAAGCATGAGACTGAAACTCAGAAGTTTGTTTCTGCTTCTAACTCTGGCTCTCCATAGAGCACGAAAAATTAATTTGACCTCTGCAGTGCTGATATCCTTTATAAAAAAAATAAGGTTTACATATCTCTAGAAAGCAGTTTAAGATGAGCATACCAAAAGCATTACTATAAAATTCTTTATTTTGAAGAGAAGAGGTCTTCAGATGATCTTGGAAGACATTTTTGAGACAAAGGCGGCTCTCAATTGTGCTGCTGAATTATTTTTTCCAGCATACACACCTATGAAAAAATTCTGTGCCTCTTGATATTTGCTGTGTCAGCTTCACACTAGGGGAAAATTCTCTACAGAAATATAAACAAAAATTATCTCTTTGTGGCTATTAGATTCTTTTTTGTCTCTTTAAAAGTTAATCTAGATTATCATGAATGCTTCAGAAAAAGTTTCCAGCTGATGAAAATGATAACCGCAATGAATGTAAAAGAAACAGTTCATTCCTCAGTCCTTCACTCATTAATGTATTAAAATATCAAATAAAGATAGAACACAGCAAAAAAAGCAAAAAGCACAAAAAGCAGAGGGTACCTTAACTTGCAGAGCATATAATCACTGAAAGAAAAAGGCATGCTTGTACTTTTTATATTAGTATGTTCCACAGGGATTCCATGTTCCAATCCCAGTGGTTCTCCAAAGAAGCTCATTTAACTTGAATTGTAAAGGACTGTATTTCTGAAGAAATTACAAGTTAAAGCCTGCATAATTATTTCACTAAAAAATTAGGAAATAGAGATTAGGTAGAGAAATCTGTGTAGATCATAGGAACGCTGAAAAAGCAACACATGTAAAAGTGACCTCACAGTCTTCCTCTACCAACTGTGAAATAAATATTTGACAAAATGTTATAGAAAAAGAGCAGAGAATTATGTCTCACTCCACTATAAGGTCTTTTACAAGCTTGTCAAAGAAACCTGATTTCCTTCACTAAGTGTTTGCTTACTTTAGAAGATAAAAGCAACATTCTAGGCCTCCTTGCTTTAAAATGTTTTTACAAAAAATAAGATATGAAGTTTAGAAACCTGTACTGAGGTACCCAAATCTATCAATAGCTGTAAACAAATGGAACCTGAGCCTTCTGTATAAAGCCCATGGAAGTCAACTCGAGTCTATTCCTGCATGTCTGATAAGATAGTTAAGTGCTCAGCCTTTTGTATTTTAAGACAGTTATTTCCAAATTCTTTTAAACTGGTTGCACCACCATGAATTGTATCTACCATACTTAAGAATTATTTTCAATACATCCAAAATAACAATTTGACATCTTGCAGAGGGATTCAGGGTTCTTTTAATGCCTGACAGCAGCACACAAAGCAGAAGCTAGACATTTTCTGTGGTTCTGACCCATTCTGCAAGCATCACTTGCTAAGTGCATTACTCTGTAAAAAATCAAAACAATTCTTTAATTAAATGGAAATAAAGAAAAAGATCCTATAGGAAACCTCAGTTTCCTCTGTAAATAAGTCAATCCTAGCTGGTCTTTCAGAAACCACATCATTAACTATCACCATTTAGAGCACAAAGTAAAAGCCTACACTGACAGAAACCTCTCTGCGAGTACACTCTGGTTTCCCTGACAGGGTTTCTTAGGGGAGTAGGTGGCATCAGAACAGCTTTGCCCACCTAACCCCTTTAGTGATGTCCTTTCCTGGCAGCTTTCCGCTGTGTACTTTATCCTCAGGAGCATCAACAAACTGGCATTCCTGATAATCATGCTCAGTGTGAAAAGCTTTTTTTTTTATTATTTTTTAAGGAGAATGATTACAATCAGTACAGATTCTGCCTCGCAAGTGCACTTGTGTAGCAGTGGCAGAACCTCCACTGCCACCCACACTGCCTTGCAGGATCCTTAAAAGGTGAAATAGTCTTTGCAAGGTGTGCGTGACATTCCTAAACATACATAAAGATTTTTTTAAAATTAACATTTGTTAGTTCCTCCTCATTCACCCCTTCCTCCAGAGAGTGAGAAATCATCAAAGAGACATATGACAAACCACACAGGAAGCGACTGCCAGAATGCTTCAGTGTGGATCTGACAGTTCAGAGGGTGGAAAATCCAACAGACACACCTCGTGTAGGAAAAGGAGTGCATGCAGATCAGAGTGCCCCAGTTTCTTTGCAGAGGAAGCTCTCCTCAGCCATCTTTTGTTTTCCAAATTAGATACTGCTTTTCTCACTATCACAAAAATACTAAATTCAAATAAGTTTTTTAAAGGATTTAGTTCAGCAGCTAGATATAAGGACACTCTGCACCTCTGACAGTACAAAATGACTTGCTCTCTTTTCATTCCCAACTCTATGACTGCTTCCACTCTGTACTATGAGGAGCATATACCATAGGCATACAAATAAAATCTAACCAAAATCTGATTAACAATAAAAACTGGAGTAACAATCTCTTGATCAATTAATTACATTGCACAGTGCTGTTAAATTAGCAATACCAAAAAAGGGATCTATGAAGGGATAAACTCCTTATTTCCCTTTAAAATCTTTTTTTATTCTGTTCAAATGCTGTCCAGCATGATGAGGCTGGCACTGAAGTGACAGACACAGAGACAGCATCTACATTAAAGAAAGAGCAAGACAAGCAAAACAATGCAAGGCGGCGATAAACAAAGGTGACTGAAATTTAAAATTTCTCTGCATCACAACATAAGCTAATATCTAAACAGAGAAAAAACCCCACACTTTACAGTACATACATTTGAAGTTGCCTCCAGCAGGATATTTGTGTTTTGCTGGTTTTGCACCTTATATACAACCCTCTACAAAACGGAAAACCATTCCAAGGATCAGCAAGGGCAGGCTGTTCTGTAAGGGAAAGTGAGGCAGGAGCCCACAGTCACAGGAGACGGGCAGAGCTGTGCCCGCAGTGACAAAGGCAAAGCGCCACAGCACCCGAGCACAGCATTCACAGCAGGTCCAGGGACAGTGACCAGGTTCTGCCAGGCACATCCAGAGTGATGGGGCAGGTCTGAGTCAGAACCAGGTGGGTACAAGACTAAGCACAGGTGTACCTGCACCACAGGTCTACCTGCAGCACAGCCCAGGCAGAGACCCAGAACCTAAAGGCAGCCCCTGGCAAAGGGGCAGGTCCCTGCAGAGGATCCTCAGGGCTGTAGATCTGTGCCATCCCACAGGTGGCCCAAACCCCCAGTAGAGGGCTTGTGCTCTGAACGTGACAGTCAGTAGCATTTTGTAGGCAAAGAGTTAAGACTCATGAGGAATAAGGCAAATTTCCATTCTTATTATCAAGCTGCAGTGTAATTCTCAAGCAAGTCTCTTTCCTGTTTCTTCTTCGTCTCCTTGCCTGTTAAATCACCGTCTCTCGTTCAGGGCCCTCACCGACCTGTCTGCGTGACTCAGTCACAATGGAGCCAGTGCGACATCACAAGCAATGGTGACACCGTTCCCCCTCCCTGCTGTAAATGTGGAGCCAGGAAGGGTTCACATTCAAGAGCACAACTCAAATAGAAAAGATCCATTCCACCATATGTTCAGAAAAATCCTTATGAATTCAATTACTCCAAAACGAACCTCATGCATCTGAAAGATTCTAATCTCTAGAGAATAAAGATCATGACCGGTTTTCAATAAGGTTTCCTAATTACCAGAGTACAAAGACAAGGTCAGCTCTGTTGTACGCACAGCTTTTCTTCTCAAGGACACCACAATAAATAGAAACAAAAAAAAAATTCTGCTTCTGCCCTGAATACGAACAGAAAGAAATTCTACCTACAAGGTAAATTTTCCAGAAAGCAGCTGGCACCAAACTCAGAAATTAAAATAAATTTCATCTGTAACTACAATACTTCTAACAAAATGCTCTAACATCAATTAATATTAAATGTGGTAAAATTCCCAAGATTCAGTTCACACAAAGAGCAAACAAAAAGTGTTCTCAACAGAACCACTGAAGTGTTTGAGGAAAGGATGTTGCAAACAGACCACCGTCTGTCTTTCGTTGAGTATTCAGTTTTTGGTATTTTTCCATCTATTCTGAAAGCCAGCAAACACTTGGGGAAATGATGTATTGATGAAAAATACAAAACCAGATACTTACGCATTTGACTGCCGGATGAAAGAGGAAAACTATTAAGAAAAATCTCAGGAGAACAAGGTCACAGATGTGAAGAAGTGATCTTGATAGTTTCAGATTAAGTAGTTTTGGCACTGAAAATATCCTTTTAGGACTAGAAGCACAGACTTTATATCTACTTGTAACAAAGACAGAACTTTTTGACAATCAAGTAAGAATGTCACACAGTTGGCACATCATAATGCAGTTCATATATTATTGGAGAAAAGTGAATAAGACCTTAGTCTGAGTTTGTTCTAAAGCTGCTGTCTATCAATAGTTTTGAGACAGATAAATAAAGATGCCTGTTCAATGTGAAACACAAAATGCTGTTTCTAAATGATTTGTTACCCTAAGTATTCTTATATCATTTCAGCCTAACAAGACAGGAAGAGCTAGGCAAGACTGACTTTGATTGTGCATTTCAAAGACAACGGCATTTACTGAATTTGAAACAAATAGTGCTGATGGAATCCCAGCTATGCACTGAGTGGGGGTCAGCACTACAAAAGTTTTAAATTATCCCCAAGTCATTGAAAGTATATTGTTTGTGAACAAAACCAGAACGTTGCAAAAACAACTGTAACTTTATCATAGGTTGTCACAAAACTAGGTTATCTTTATTGCTGTTATCTTTCCTAAAGGAAGATGCTCATTCTTGCACCGGTATGTGATGAAATTATCTAAGTGATACTAAGAAACCATAAAAGACTTACACATGCATGTAAAGGTAACGTACAGCATAGGAAGCTTGGAAGATGACAGTAGCTGGAGTCTTAAAAAAATCCCTCCGGCTAATGAGCATGGAGGAATATCAGGCTAAGGCCAAAGGAGCACCAGGAAATAGTCAACACAACTGCAGATTGCCACATCGGCTGTGGTACCCAGAACCCAGGCACAACTGCAACAGAACTCCAAATTCAACAGTAATTTTTGGAAGGGGTCCTGGGTTCAGCTTTGGGGCAGGGAGGTGGGATGGACACAGACACACAGGACCCTCTGGGACATTACAGAGGCAACCACACTGTGTACTTCCAGCTGGACCCCGCAGCTGCTCTGCGAACATTCAACGTTCCAGCCACCAGCGGGCAACTCAGTCAGGTGAAAAGCAGGAGTTCATAAACTAGACAAATGACTTCGAAGACTCTAGAACTGGCCCTGATTCCTTCTACAACTTGATAAAGTTTAATGGATTGTGATCCCATAATGATCTGATTCCAGAGCCAGGCAATAAAAGCCAGGCAATAAATACCATAATCCAGAATTTTCAGGTGCTGAGCAACTGCATTTTTCATTAGTGTCAACAATGTTGGCTGTAGTCTAAATTTTGGAAACTCATATGATTAAAAACACCTATTGCAATTGTTGCTGCTAGGAAATCAACCACCAAATGGTATAGTTAATGATAAACAATAATACCCTGTGAAAAGGAAAAGTTTTATTGGCAAGGCCATGCTTAACGCTCACAGGCATCCATGGCACTTTTCTAGTAGCTTCTGTAGGGGTGAAACAAGGCCAGCAACAGACAGTGCTCAATAGTCAGTCCCACGTACTTCAGTTCTATGAGCTGGATGGATAAGGGGGTTTTTTGGTTTGTTTGAAGAAACCAGAAAAGAGAAACTCTTCCAGATGTGGAAAACATATAAAGTCTAACCAGATTAGCTTTATTCTGGTTAGAATATAACTCAGTATCCTCAGAGAGGAGGAGAAATGGGGAGTTCTACTGTGGAAATACTTGCTGGAGTATGAACCCAGAAGATGTGGAAGTTATCAATGTGGAAATTATCAGGTTGATCAAACATGAGGCTATGGCTGGCTGGAAAGATAAGAGGCTGGAGAAGCAGAGGAGCAGCACACACCAATGCAAATATCTCTGCTCCAGGTAGAGACTAAGGGCTATGCTCAGGAATGAGGGTACCATCCCCTCCGCACTGCTGTAGAGAGAGGACAGTCATGACTTTAAACTCATGTGCACGATTCATATTCCATCTTAGCCCCACAAAGATGTGAAACAATTTTATGAACCTAAAAGGGATTAACGCTTATTTTTGAGTACAATTCACAGCATGTGATCATGATCACCTGAGCAGCCTTGGGTAAGCTAAGTAATGTCATTTGCCTGCTCCTGGTTTATTTTATGGTATGCCTTATTTTGAAAAAGCTAAGACTTCAAGAAGAAGAAAAAAAATTTTTGGTGATCCTGCATGGACCACAAGACTGTAAAGAGGGCTACATCGATCACTTTGTCTACTTCTGTGACAGGTTTTGGACACATGGTTATAGTTAAGACTGAAACAGTGCAGCATGAAGACCTATTTGTGAAACACTGCCTGTTTTCCTTATACCTACAGGTATTACAACTGTTTGATTTAGGGTAGGAAGCGCAATACCAATATCTGCTTGTTTAGCGTCGTTGTACAAAACCAGTAAAACCAGGCTAACAGTACCTGGTCTGCAGCTACTTGCAGGAATTGGATCGCAAGTGGAGGTAATGTATTAAAATGAGCTTTTTGATTTGCAGTCAAGCAAAAGAATGCAAACCACATATTTCACACTGTTAACAATGCCCAACTTCTCCACGACAGTCTTGTTCTTATGTGAACAGCAGCCTGATTTTTATGAACAGTACGGTTACAGCAGCATTGCTTTGACCATTTCTGACTCATTTTTTTGACATGCACAATGAATTTTACTGATCTAAAAGCAAAAGAAAACGCAGGTTACTTGGCCTTGTTACTCCAGAGGCTTTCACATTAACTGTGTGACTAATTGCAACAGTCCTTTTCTTTAAGGAGAAAGCCAAAACCTAATCAAAAATCTATTTCCCTAAATATGCTATAATTTTTCCACTTTTATGTTCCTGCTGACTGTAAAACTTCCTTTGTATTCTACCTTGATCTTTCACCTGTGCTCTGCAACATTCTGATGTACAGCATATTTACACATAATTCTTAAAATATTGTGACAGTTTGATATTTTTAACTGGAAGGAAATGCACTCATCTTTTATGAGATAACAAATTTAGTGTCCACAGAAACAGACATAAGTAATTCAAATCCACAAAAAAAAATTATCTGTAGGTATCATTCGAGAGCTCTTCCCTCTATCTGTGTTTCAAATCACAATCTCTATTCTATCTGAACCTTCCTATTCAGACCTAGGTCCAGGAATTATTAACATGAAACTAGTAGAGCCATCTGTGAACTAATCCAAATTCCAACCCAGAACAGGTTGCAGTACCTCAGGGAAGCATTAACAGAGCAGAGTCATTCAGATGTCAAGCTTGACTTCATTTCAACTTGACAGCAGCAGAAAGTCACCCTGCCATCAAATGCATCTTCTTGAGTCTATGCAAAAGAAACACTTCTTACTATCCTTCCAGTTCTCTGGTCATATACATACATGTCACACTAATTACCGTCACAGATGGCATACTTATCACCACTTTGGACAGAGGCCACAGAGGTCCTGAATAAACATGATTTCCTATTTGTCACAGTTAAAGGACATCAATGAGCTAGGCAGTAAATTCAGTTGTAGCAGATAGTAATAGCCACATGCTTTTCAAAGTGGTTGAAAACATGGTATACGGTTGTGCTCTTTTCCCTTTACTACCAGTGTTCATCTAATTATTTTTTTAATAACTGATCTTTTTCCTAGCTCTAGTTTTTAATCCACATACTACAATGAAAAACCTTTCCTCTTTCCTCCTCTTGTAATGCCTTGTGCTGCTTGTAGGAGCAGCTGCTGGAACACACACATTGTGTCTGTCCCCTGGGCAGAATCAAGACTGATCTTGCAAGTGTGGACAGGCTGCAGGGGACACGCGTGCTGGAAGGAGTCATAGTTGGCTTTGCAACTGCAAGACTTCATTTCTACCATGATGACAAGCTTTCCTAAACCTGAGCTTTATATCTTGCCCTCTCTACTTTCTGTGGTTCATACAGTCATTTGTCATAAGCTAACCTGAAAATAATGTTGTGTGCGGACTCGGACAGTCAGCAAAGAAACAAGATGGCATACTTAGTGCAGAAAAGAGAGTTTATACATTGCTAGAAATTTAAAACTTGATTTTTCTTTTCCAGGAAGTTTGTGCATTTGCTGAAGATACTTTTCAGTTGTACAACTACCTATTAAAATATCAGGTGGCCTTGGACCACACAGGTAAAAACACACAATTCATTTAGTCATCCCGTAGCTATGTTCCTTCGGAAGTAATTCACTCTGTGACTATGAATGGAACTGAGGCACAGCCATGCATTTCAGTGTTGATTTCCACAAGGCCTTGATCGAAGTTATTCACTTTTCAGGTGGCTGAAAATCTCATCGTTTGCTTCTAGCAATTGGTAAAACTGATTTTAACATCTACTGAAGACCTACTGAAATTAACTAAAAGACTTTGATCAGCCTTGGATCAGACACAGCATGAGAGAGAGACATGAAAGCTCCCACCCTTTTAAACATAAGAAAAACTGAAAACAGCAGATGACATAAAAACCTCATTTCTCTTTGAAGTCAGTCTGATTCATCAACACTGGTGGGCAGAACCTCTTATAAAATTTTAATGTCCTATGCCTTTAAAGTTATTCCCTTACTCTATGCAAAAGTCCATTTGCCCTATACAAAACAGAAGGAAATGAAATCAAGTTTTCATCTATCAAAGTCTTGAAGTGTTCAGCTAACTATGTATGGTTACTAAATGCAGAATTCTGCCACTATGTAGATAGAAACAGAAAATTACCTTTAAAAAATAAAGTACTGGAGGAACTATATCACAATCTTACAGTATCTTAAAATTACCCTAAAAATATTAATTACTTTTTGAAGTGCCTTTCAAATAGCAAAAGCAATCTGTGAAGACGACTGATTAATGCAATCGCCAGAAGACACACCGTAACTCAGAATATCCTTTTCCAGTCCATCTGTCAGCCCTGTATTCATCTGCCTGGCAAGGTCCCTGTGTGCAGTGAGGCCATACAGCTAAAATCTGCAACACATGGGGATCACTGACCACAAAAAATAGTCTCCAAGAGCATGCGTCAACCTGCCTATTGGAACCATCCTCATTTCCAGAGAAGTAGAATTCTACCCTTGTATTCATAATAACCATTGCTTTAGGAATGCCATTTTCATCCAAGCTATTTTGTAAACAAACAAGACATCAGGGAATAAGTTGCACTTAAACTGGCTACACAAAAGGTTCTGTTTGAGACTCCTTGCTGATTACTTGTACTCTCCTCTTCAAGAGAACAGATACTAAAGCGTTTCTAAAAAATAAGGCTCAAATAGAAGGCAATGGTTGCTCTGCCAAAAACAGTTGGCTTCTCAGATGCTGCTTCAAAATGAAGGACTAGTAGAGAGCATTAAATTTAACTCTTGTAACCATACTGAGATGTCTGAAAATGTCTTTGTGACAGAGCAAACTAAACGCTGTTGGGCTGCACCATTGGTACCCCTGCAGGTACTGGGGGCTGCCATCAGGAGAAGACATTTCTCCTCCAGGCTGAACAAACCCTGTTCCCTCACCTTCTCACCACAGGGCCTCTGCTTCTGCCCCTGGCCATTCTGGTGGCTCTCTGCTGAATTCACTCCAGTTTCTACATGTCATTGCTGTATCAGGGGGCCAAAAACTGTCACTGGACACCAGTAAGAAGTGCCTGGGTCCATCTTCTTTACACCCTCCCTCCAGGTATTTATGTACACTGATGAGATCACTTCCCTGAAGTGACTGCATCTTTACTGGAGGATCAATTAGATTCTAATCAATCAGATTAGATTACAGGCACCATACAGCTATCATCTCCATTAAATTAACAAATGCAGCAGATAGACAAAGTAGCTGAGCAACCAGGTGAAATTTTGTACTTCTACACTGAAGCATTCCTTTCTTTTTGCCAAATTTTTAAATACCAATAAATTAAGAATTCTATCAATTTTTTTTTTGTACTAAACACCTACCAAAGTCAACTATATTTTACGTACAGTGAAAGTACTTGTCATTAGCCACATGGGTGAAAAATAGTCAGAATGTTGCTAATATAATTGAAACAAACTGTTCTATACCATTGCCGGTTGTAACAATAAAACACATCATGTAAAGCTCCAGTGGTTGATGCAAACTTAAAATCATACTGATTACTTGTACAAAATGGAGAATTGCATTTACCAGCCATGAAATATCATAACAAGAAAAAATGCAGAAGAATAAGACTTGACCCTACTTTACAGCATAAAACTTTATAAAATAATTGGCCTGGTTATGAATAGTACCTCTACTCAGATTTCAAACAGATTTAGCAATGGAACGACAAGAACTAACATCATAAGATCATCCCAGATGCTAAAGAATCTTTTTGCAAACCTTCAATGTTCAAATGTAGAGATTTTTAAAGATACCTGAGGCCCTGTTAACAAATGGCTAATTCTCAGAAAGGCATGCAGTCACAAGTATTAGATATTATTTAAACATCCATGTATTCAAACGCTTGGTCTGAATGCTAAGCGTTTCAGTTTGAAGAGGAAATGATACAAGGATTTCATTAAACAGCTTGTACTTTTTAGCTCCATTTGGGACAATAACATAATAAGAGCTTTCCCTGCAACACTTGACACTACCATCTGGTTCTGGTTTAGGTAATATCTACCACCCTATGATTTTAGGCACAATAAGGGAAATAAATATTTTTTCCTCCAGCAGCTCTGCTGGACTTCTATAGGAAGGACAGCAAATCTAGATGAGAACAGTATAAAAATACCTTTGTTCATAACCTCAGCCAAGTAATGTGGACCAGTCATTAGAATAATGGCTATACATTAACAGGTGATTGTTAAACATTCCATCGGTCGTTCATAAGCAAACCATCTACCATATCAATATTTCAGGAAACCCCACAACTGGCCAAGTCTGCCCTTTTGCAGTGCTCTACATTTTTGATAGAGTCATTGCATACCACCATCCTCAATTTTTACTGCCAGTGATACAAAGACAACAGCCGATGACTTGAGAAGCCATAAAGCTGAATCACTGCTGCAGTGACTGGAACAGAATTTCTCCAAAGCTCACAGGGATGAATATTAAAGTACTCCCCTTTAAATGACAGTAACAGCAGCCAGCACTTTAGCTTCTTTTTCAAAAGTAGTATAAAAGACCTGCAAGTGGAAGATGGACTCCTAACCTCTTGGAATCCTTTGGAAATTTAAGTTTGTCTTTTCTACAAACCAACCGATATGTGGAGCGTTTTCTACCCATCAGTCAAAAGTACACCACTCAGACTTCTAATTTCTCTTGAATAACATCCCCCTTAAAATCACATATTTGAGAGTACGTCTCCATTCAGCTTGTACCAAATTTCTCTCTTTTTGATAAGCGGAGAAGCAATTAACATAGGGTGAGTTGTCATACACTGGTTCTTTCAACATGATACAAGCAGGTGTGAATATTTTCCTGAACCAAATTATTTCCTACATTTAATAAAACACAGTAACCATAACTACAGGATCAAGTGGATGTTGCTAACGTAGGAAGTAATCACAGAGACAGTGTTTTGCTGTAGATTCAACACGCTCAGAAGAAAACCAGCTTGTACTGTTCACATCACCACCAAGCACCCCCAGCTTCTCTGCAGCACCAAAGCAGACAGACCCTCAAAGGCTGCACTAGACTTTTGCAGGACACATCAGTTGTCATGCCGGTGAGAGTAGCATCTAGGATCAAAAGCAGCATAACAGAGAAAATTGTAACTTACAGTGTCACGGGCATGTTCACCTCCATAGATAATAGACTCCCCAGACTCCCCATGGCACGCCTCTCACAAACACTCTGACCATGCACTTAGCATATGAAATCCAGTTTAAATAAGGATGTTTCAGCTTAACTGAGCTGCCGGTATCACTGCTCATGTAGCATGGATTTCCATATGAGTCTTTACTCCTCAATTCTGTGACTGCAATGAAAACCTAAACCCACCAAAATGTAAGGATTGATTTGTTGTTTCAATCGCTTTACTTCCCATAATTAGACTGATTTCTTTAGCTCATTAAAGCCCATGCCAGAGAAAGCCAGCATTTCTTTCTCCCAAAAAGAAGAGATATGATCATGAAATTTAAAGTGAAGTTTTAAAAAATTAAACTAGGGTAAATATTAAGCTTTATTGCGCCATAATTATTTTTATTCTTCACTGTGAACATAACTAGTAAAAAATTAAATCACATCCACTTTGCAAGGAGCTTACCAGATCAAATCTTATCAACTCATTCCTTTACAAATACAAAATTCCTTTTCTCTTTCCCTCCTTCAGCTGCACTTCCACCTTTCTGATACTGTCTTAATCTTCATTAAGAAGAAATGAAAGGATCTTAAGATGTCTCTATGGTACACAGACATTTTGCTCTTAACACCAGTCAGCTTGTACCATTAAAAATGTGGTGTCAGGCCAGTGCTGTAATTACATTCACATAAAGATAAGCACAGAAATAGCCAAGTATTAGCAACTCAAAATGCCCTGAAGATCAGCTCATACGGGTGCTAGCAGGAAAGCTTTTTTGTCAGTTCTCAGAAGAAATATTATCACAATAATAGGAGGTTTATGGCAAAAAATGATTGACTAAATCAATCATGCATATAACAATTGACCAAAGCCAAGTCAGCTACTTTTTTCCTCATATGCTCCATCATTACATGTTCACAAATAATATGCCTGTCGGCTTAGTCTTTGCAATTGACACCGTACAATACAAAGAAGTCTTTTACTGGGGACTAAAACTGTTATTTGGGATTATCTGAACACTTTCCACCTCACTCATGCCACATAACCATGGGAAGCTAGTGACCAATGTGATCATATATTAATCACTTTTGCTTTTGGAAAGCACTGTACAGCATTTAAACACTCACAATACAAGACAGTTAAAACATTTCTCCTTTAAAAAAAATCCTTTGCAAGCACATACAATACTGTCTGTACATCAGACAGTTCCAATGAAAGTAAATAATAATTTATTTAATTCAACAAGTTAATCTACTATTTATATTATTTTCCTGCCCATGGTATTCCTTGCACAGAATGCAGGAATATCCCAGCCTTCACACCAACTCAAGAATAGCTCTTCTTCCACAGATGGGCCAGACTGTTGCAGTTGTATACTCCTTGGAGAACACAAGCTAAAAGAGTGAGATCAGGACAAGTCCTGGCCTCACCAGAGACACTGATCCTTGCTGAACCAATCTCGTTTTGCAGTCCTGAAAAGTACTCCTGGAGTTTTCTATTTTATCAGCAAAGGTATGGACAATGTGGCATATAAAAAATTCAGCACATAACAGAGATGGATGAAGGTTTATAAAATCTGAATTTAAATGTTATTTTTGTAATAAAAAAGTAAAGACTTTGGTGGCAAATCAAGCTAACTGGACACAAAAAGAACTTGTAGTGAGCTGGATGTCATCCAGGCCACAGCGACCTCCGCTGAAACTGAACAATTACAGGGGACAGATAACAGCAGTGGAGAGTTAAAGGCGCAGAAATTAGTACTGGTGCATAGAACGTGATCTTTGGTCAAAATACTGAAACAATATCTGACTGAATATGATCTTTGGTCAGAAAACTGAGACAGCAATAGGAGAGAAGGAAAAAACCTAGGACCTTCATTTGTTGTTTATATGAGGGTTCTTCAAGGACTTCTATTCGTAGTTTTGTATTTCACAGCAATAACTAAAGTTAGGAAGGGGCTTTATTTTCTACTGACCCTCATATTTTGGTTAATCTTATGCTTCCTAACATCTAGTTCCAAACAGTAAAAAGGCAGCAGAGGCTGTGAAAGGCTGTCCCTGGAGCTGAAGGGGGAAAAAGCCCAACTTGTCAAACATTCAACCTAGAACTGCTAGACAACTGCTTAACTGCCTCAACAAACAGAGAATTAACCAAAAGAAAGATAAGAAAAGATCACAGGATTCCAGCTTCTGGGAGCATAGATCTCGGGGAGACAGCGAGGGGCTTTCACACACCACAATCAATGCTCCCTCACCCTTGACAGGGTCTGTGCCGATCTCTTAAATAGTTAATGTTAGTACGTATGTTCACGCATATGTCCCTTCTCCTCAACACAGCCCGTTTGCTGTTCCTCTCCTATACCTGGCAATGTGAGAATGAGGATTTACATCACGAGCCTCTGTTTTTACCTGTCTAGCTACACACATACAAAAACACAGGTAACATTGCTTTAATTAGTTGGTTTAGAGCTCATCGAGATTATATAATGTAGATACAAACCAATAATCCCGGGTTAACTCCTGAGGCTGAGGTAACTGTTTATATAAAATACCAGAGGGGCAGCCTTTCCCTTTCAACTACCCCGTGTTTCAGGGAGCGTCACATCGACGGACGTACCACCACTGATGTTAACACCCCACTGACTTCATTGCACTCGGGTTCTGACCCAACAGCTTCTGGTTTCAGTGACTCCATCTGCATCACTTAGACTAGTAAATCACCGCTACCTGACAGAGTAACTAACTGGTAAATGACAGAATTATTTAAATGTACAGTAAATACTCAAACAGGAATGTATTCTCCCCATCAAATGTACTTAACACCTGTACTTATTATATCAATAGAACAAACAGAGCCTTACTGTGAAAAAAAATAAAGCTCTAACCTGCTGTTCTTTTACTGTAGTGCTTGATTTTGAAGATTATAATCTTTGTCCTCACACAATTTTCATTGATTATATAGATGAGTTATTTTAATTCTAGCTGCAGTATATGTGTGTATTGGGGAAACTAATTATAATGGAAAGTGGATGGCAATAAATGAAGGGGAAAAGGCACATAATTTTCTGTGTGTACACAGATACTAACCAAAAATGTTTACTTAATTTTATCAAAGCAATATCTCTGGAAATTAAAACTTTAATGAAAACAATAACTGAAGCGTAAGCAAAACAATATTAAAGTCCTAATATAATTTTTCATTATATTAAAGGTTTAAAACTTTTTTCTTTTTTAATTCTGCAGTGCACTCAAAGGAAGTTATTAGTTTTTAATATTATTATTCAGTTGTACATATTTGGAGAACAATCTACACATATAATGTCGCTGGGGAGTAATGCAAGCAACAAACTGTAAAAATTCAGAAATGATCACTACAGAATATGTGAGAGTATAATAACGGGAATGAGTCTTTTTGTTATTAATGATATGCATCTAAAGCAATGCTGCCGATTCCCACACTAGGAGCATTAAGATTCATTTCATAACTACTAGGAAGTCTCTTTACAATTTTTCAAATTAAAAACTCTTCATTTTTTATAATGAACAATATGACTTATCAATGATTGCAGTTTTTCAAAGGCTAATATCTAGACATTCAACACACTCTTTTGACACAGAAGTAGCTCTGTAATAAATTGGTTATAAGAG
>VZTO01010505.1:29113-43634 GCA_013400615.1 Syrrhaptes paradoxus | reverse complement strand
GGACTAGATGATCTTTCGAGGTCCCTTCCAATCCCTAACATTCTGTGATTCTGTGATACCAGGAGTCCCAGGCCTGGCTCTGACACACTGCAGCTTGTGTCACCTCCTGAGAAAACTGTGAAGTTGTGAAAGGCATCTATAAGAAAATCTGTTCTTGCTGTAGCTCTGTATTAAACTAATACAATTTTATTTGATGTTTTGTTCGCAAGCTGTATATCCTCACCTTGCCACACAACAAGAGTCTAATTCTTGAGTTGTGGGAACAGGGCAAACACCACCACCATCCTATCAAAATGTAGCCACCACATAAAAAGAAGAAAAAAAAAAAATGGAGGCACTTTTGTAGCAAAGCACAGTAAAATTAATACTGAAAAGAAACCAACCAGGAGAGATCAATCACTGGAAAAGTGCATGTAAATGGGATACCAAAGCTCAAGAGTTAATACAATTACATATACATATCCACACAGTGAAGACAGATCATTCAAAATAAAGAACAAAATGCCTCAAAAGTAATAGAACTGACAGATCCTGATCACTTTCAGAACAAAACAGTGAGCTTTAAGTCTTAAATGAAATGTGCTTGCTACAAACGAGTGTACCATCCCATAACTTGAAAAGCATTTATAGTTGAGACTGTGATGAAAACAGAGTTATTGCTCAAACTAGTGCTACATCCCCTTTATTTCATGTTTTGCACTATTCTAACAATTAAGATTTTGTATCAACCATCTGCATATTTTCTTCAGCTGTGACTCAATAACGGAACATTCTGTCTCATGAGTGTACTTGACTCATCACATGAAGCACAATGTTTACTCAAGAAGAGTTGTGCTTCAGGACAAGCTGTTCAGCATAGGATGACAACACCTAACCAGAATAAGCACAAGAGCTTCAATCAGGCTCTATCAAGAAATAGGAAGATAAAACTGTGCAATAATCTGTAGGAAACATGCTTTTTTTAAAATCTTTTTATAATTCAAAGACTTTTAAAATGTATTTCCATCACAATTTAGATTGCTTAGACTATGCATGCCTAGAAAGTGCACATGGACTAACCCCAACAAGCATAGAACTGTAAGATTTATTTTCATTTTCAATTTAAGATTAACCAACATACTTGTCTCAAAACTAGTGTCTCAACTCACTTGAAGAAAACAGAGTTTCTCTTGTTTCAAAAGACCTGGTTAGGCTCACCTACTTTTACCTATTAACATACATGTGACACTAACCAAGGTAATGAAAGCAGGCTTTACCATTTCTTAGATTATGCTGCTTTATCAATAAACAAGTCCAGTTACACTGCACTGGGATGTGCTGCTGACTGGAGGAATGGCACCATTTTATGGAAGAGTTCTTTTACCACAAAATACTCTTAAAATGCCATCATCATCAAGATGTCTCCAGAGATGCCTATAAAGAAAGTGTTTCTTAACAAGCCTTGTTTACTGCTTGGCTCATTTTCATTCACTTCCCCCTCAACACACACTTTCTTTGACAGAGTTGTACTTAATAACATAATTATTAAGACAAAGGAATAGCATTTTTTTTTTTACTCTGGACATTGGATCCTAGAAATCTGTGGAATAAAATTAATCACTTTCCATTTTTAACATACCAAAAACTCCAGACCTCATAAGGTCAATCCTGTCCCAGAAATCTGTATCTCAGATTCCACCTGACATCGAACAATGTGCTGAATCCTCCATTTATAGCTGCTGTCACTGCAGTCAATCCAACCAGTACAGTCTATGCTGTTTTACCTTAGTCTTTGCATAAATAATGAGCGCTTACAGTAGTCACCTCTACTGGTTCTCCCTGGCCTTACCCTGCAAACCTGTCTGCATTTGTCTCCACTCCACTCTCATTTACACTACTTCCTATTTATGAGTGAACATCTGGTCCTCAGCTAAAATTTTCAAGCAGATTAAGAGCATCTGTTTGTAACTGGTCTGTAAACAGCTTTTAAGTTTTCCAGACTTAAGATGGAATACATTTATAAACTGGGCAATTACAGCATTTAGAAGCATTTACCTTATAATCATATCCTAACACTTAGATGTCACTTTAGTGTCTGTCCTCATCTGCCAAACTGTCTCAATTCCAAATTCCCCGACACCTTCCAGTGACCAGTCCTTTCACACACAGCTAGGCAGTTGTAAAACAGTTGGCAAGGATCACCACACTGTGCATAAATGCACTTTCTAAACAGATGGATACGTTTATTCTTAGCCCTTATTTCAAAAGAACACTTTGAGAAGACTCAGAGAAATACATCAAGGGTTCATTCTGTGATAGGTCATCCACACAATCTTGCTGAAAACGACAAGAGTAGTTGTAAATTATGAAAAGCTGCAATCTACAGTCTCATAACTGGGTGGCCTAGATATTTATAAGGATATACATACTAATGATGATGAAGCAGTTGTCCATGGAAAAGCTGATTTAGAGAATATTCAGTTTTATCTTTCTGACAGCTCACATGGGAGCACATACAGTATTCATTTCTTTTCATTGTGCTAGAGTCAAATTAGAATATTGTTTAAAGATAAGGGGCAGTATCATCCCACTTGTATGACCTACTTATTCTATTATAACAATTTCCAGTCGTTAGCAAGAATGGTTTAGAGACAGGGTAAAATTCAACTCACAGCAATATAAAAACTCTAATTCCATTTATACAAAAATGACTTATTCCAGTTTTACACCAAAATAACTGAGATCAGATTGTGACCTACAGCAAATGGTTTTTAAATTTCTCCCTTATCCAAATATGAGAACAATATCAAGGACAAAGCATTGAGTTCTCTGCCCTAAGTAGCATTCTAACTAAATAATATTTGTATTGTGGATTGCATTAAAGAATTAATCCTAGTTTATATCAATATAACTGCAATTTGATCATTCATGCCTATGAGAGTTTTGGAAACAGAACCCAGAGTTCTGACACACAATCCCCACAAAACCTTTATCATGATACACTGTGTTTTACCCTTTATATTGTGGCCTGGAACATTTCTCCTGTTCCACACCAACCACTCAAAGAGAATCATAGAATTGTTTGAGTTGGAAGGGACCATGGAGGTCATCTAGTCCAACCCCCCTGCAGTAAGCAGAGACATCTTCCACTAGATCAGGTCGTCCAGAGCCCCATCCAACCTGACCTTGAATGTTTCCACTGACAGGGCATCTACCACCTCCCTGGGCAATCTCTTCCAGTGTTCCACCACACTAAACGTAAAATATTTCTTCCTTATATCTGGTCTAAACCTCTCCTCTTTCAGTTTAAAACCATTACCCCTCATCCTATTCCTACAGGCCCTGTTAAAAAGTTTATCCCATCTTTCTTATAAGCCCCCTTTAGGTACTGAAAGGCTGCAATCAGATCTATTCGATCTGGCTCATAGTATTGCAGAATGCCCAATAAAAACAATGCTCTGCAAAACTGCTCTGGGAAAACAGGGGCTGACAAGTTACCAATCCTTGTCTTGATAAAACTAAATTCTCACTCTAAAATTTGAATTTTCCCCAAAGTTACTTACAATTCTAACTCCAAATCATTGAATGATTAGGGTTGGAAAGACCTTAGAGATCATGTAGTTCCAAGCCCTCTGCTATGGGCAGAGACATCTCCCACTAGACCAGGCTTTTTTCTTTGTAGCTCTTTTGAGTTGAAGGCCCCTAGGATCATCCCATCAACTGCAGCTCTCCCGTTTCTAGCACGCTGACTCCCCTGCCTCTGTGGACCTTCTTTTCACTGGAGGCAAAATTGGAAACTGGACAAGCTCCTACTTGCCCATCTCCTTTGCAGCAACTGCTTGCCATGCTCCTGCCCCATGGAGCCTTGCCAGCCTGCCCAAGAGCCTTGTCCAGCTGGCTTTGCCACCCACTCTTATGTGCAGAAGAGGCACTTCAGACAGGGCAGGGGTGGCCTTGCGCCTCACAAAGGGCTCAAACCTTCTAGAGGATGCTCCAATACTTGCACCTGCAGCTGCAAATGCCAGGCTAAACCCAAAGCTGAAGAAGAAACAGAGGAATCACGCCTGCAAGACTCAAATCTCTAGTGTCACCTGCCTGTTCATGAGACAGAAGGATCATTTTCCTTACTCTGGAATCTCAGAGATTTATTAAGATATATCAGAAATAATTCCAATTAATTATGCACAAGTGACTTAAATTATCCTTCAGCAGAAGTTCAAGCCAAAAAAAATCAGAAGCAGCTTAGCCCTAGCATTCTCTTCCTGAATTTCTTTTTCATAATCACTGACATATTTGGTATGATTCCTGGTAAGGTTCCTTCAGGTCAAAAACCATTACAGCACCATACGGCAATGAAAGCTCAGGAATAATTTTTAAATAAGCAGATCTAGCCTAAGAAGAGTTGAAATAATTATTTGCCATTTGGAGTACAGTGTTTAAGCTTGTTCCTCCTCCAAAGCAGATACCAGAGAGATTCATACTACCACTATCAAAGTGCAGTCTGTGACAGTGAGAAATAACTACTCAGAATACCATCAGGGATTGCTCAAAACACTGTACTGAGCTGATCTCCTGGCATGCACTTAACAGCCTAAGGTTTACTCCTGTTCAGGACAAATAGCTCTTGCTTAGAACCCACTGCTTCAGTAGAACAAAAGCAACTACCAAGATGAGATATTAAAGATAGTTCTTTTTAAGAGTCTGTTGCTTTTTCCATCATTATCTCCCAAACCATGCATACAATACGTCGATACAGAAAATCAGATATTTGAAATACAAAATGCTAAGACATCCTTTAGCTTCTCAGAAACTGATTCACAGCTTGACCAATGCACCACAAATAAATGCAACTAAGAATATGTATTGGTCCACTTGCCATCCCCTTGATACAATGATTGCAAACTTCACTCAACAATGAGAAACTGGTTGCATTTGAAGTGCCAGGAGGAAACTTTCTGCATCCTCTTATGAACGCCTTGATATGTAAAAACTATTTGTTTTGATTCTGATGTGCATGCATTCATTAAAACAACTGAAAAACAAAATAAATCTTCTCAAGATCACCTTTTCAAGACCTTGGTTCAAGCATAGACTAGTAATATTTTCAGCAACAATTCCATTTGTCAGCTATCACTATAGCTATACAAGTTAAGAAACCATGTCAATCAGCAGTTGGATAAAGAATCAATTCACTTTTCTAATTAAAAGTACTTGTTTCTGAAAATTCTAATAAATCCAGGTGCTTGACAAACAGCTATTACAGAGTCAAACATCTTCCTTAGAGATCACGATATTACTTCAAAGTCCTTTGCCAGACTAATGAATGAAGCCAAAACACAGCAGAATGAATAAATAAATGCAAAGCATTATGTGGTGCTTATAACAAATGTAAGGCCAAATAAAAGGAGAAGCATTCCCTCCATAGGTTGATAAAAATCACACAAGATTGTCAGATATTATCCTGGACAGCATATTTAAGAGAAAAATCATTTTCTGATCCACATTGTGAAAAAAACGCATCAAGAATTATTTTTAATTTTCCCTTATCAAACCCAAAACATCAATAAGTATACTTGTCAATATATTTCACTTTCAGTTATTGCGGACTGAAATACCTGAGATTTGGAAAAAAAATTTTTGAACTATCAACCCAGACAATTATAAGCAAGTCAGCCTGATTTTAGTCCCTGGGAACACATTTCTGGGCCACACAACTGGTATGGTGACTGGGAACAACTGGATTGGATTTGTAAAGGTTAAGTCATGCCTGACCAATCTGGCTGCCTTTTATGATGAAATGACTGAATTTCTGTAGATGGAGAGAGCAGGGAACATCATTTATCCCAAGCTGAGCAAGGATTTCAACACCATCTCTCACAGTATTCCTGTGTTTAAGTTGGGATGTTATGGTCTGCCTGGGTGGGCAGACAAACAGTAAAAATCATTTGGGATGATTATGTTTAGAGGGTTGTGATTAGTGGCTCATACCCTACCTGCACGCAAAGAACAAGTGCAGTTCCGCAGGGGTCCGTACTCAGATCTTTCACATTTAATGTCTTTATCCCTTACAACATAAACTGGAGAAGGACTTAGGGCTGTGAGATGGCACCCTCCTGAAGCTTGCAGATCACGCTTATGGAACAAAATGAATGACAGGATCTGGTTAAATATTTTCAGCAAATTTGAAAAGCAGTTTGTCCTCTCATTCTTGTCTGTATTACCAAGAATAAATCTCAGGTTTATGGAAGAATCACAATTCTAATACATGTCCTTTGATAACTTTTTTTACCAAGTGCTTTCCTAAAATCAATCTTTTTTGTTGGTCCTGCTCTTCCCTGATACGTATTTCACTTGCTGAATTCCTGCTAAGAAATTAGGCTGCATTTCAATCAAGATTCTTTACAGAAAAGACTAACTGGTGAATAAATTACTGAAAAAAACAAAAATAATTGAACTCCCTACTGAGTCTGAAATTATTATTATTTCTTTTTTGTTGGCTTAAAAAAAATATTTTGAATTGAAAGCTTAATTGAGTCAGAACACATTTTGTATGTTGGTCATAATCAGCTCAAACCTATAAAGCAAAAGAAAAATTAGAGAATATCAGCACCACTTATCTGTAGTTTTAAAATAGAGAATAAAATAGTACTGAACAAGGCTATTGCTCCAGTCAGAGATAGGAGCCAACAACAAGACAAGGGAGTAAATCAACAACAGATTTTTATCCACAGCTATTCTTCACATTAAAAAATCTGAGTCTTTATAAAGACTTGGCATAAAACTTGGTTAGAGAACATGCCATCTCCTCACATACACTGCAGAAAAAACAGACAAATGTACGAAAAAGCTCATAACTAAGCACCAGCAATGAAAACAGAAATTGCATTCAGCAGACTCTCAGCTGAAGAAGAGCTTTTATTTGGACAGACCAAAGAGACTGAGCCAAGTAATTAAAAAAAAAAAAAAATGACAACCGCGTCAGGTTCCTCTGAATCCAATACATTTTATAGATCAGCTGCTGGCAAGTATCTGGTGCCTAAAAAAGATAAGGTTTTACACCCGCATACTTTAGTTATACACAAAGATAATCGTTCACAAATCACACGTGCAACGATGCACATAACAATGTTCTAACACTTTGTCACCTGATGAGCCAGGACCTCTTTAAGGCTATTTGGCCACATCATAACACACTTACAGGACCAGCTGAAGCCTGCATTCTGCCACTAATCACGGACACAAAAGGAAATAAGCTGACTGCAGCAAGGTTTTCGCTATCAAGCCTGTACCTTGTAATTCTGCCAATTTCATGGGCAAAGCAGCATCGCACTGTTGCTTTATCAGAGCTAACAATTCTCCAAACAATGGCTCTCCCACATCTAGCTACTGCGTTTAAATAATTTGGTGTCTCTTAAAACTGGGACCCAAATTTCTGCCTCAAGAAACACATATTCTAAGAGGACACATATAGGTGAGAATGATACTTATTGATAGAGGATGTTCAGGAATACCAATTTGGTCATATCTTTTTCTTAAAGCTGGGTAAGTTTACTTAAAAATTGACCTTTATGAAAAACATTAACATCCATATGTGTATACATATAGGTAAGCCTCATTCTCCCTTTTTATTGAGTACTATTCAAAACCCTCAGCAAAGCATATCCCAGGAGACCTACTGTGTTGATGCTGCCAGAGAAGCGTAACCAAAAATAAGAAACTGGTTAAAATGGACGGACACCTCTTAAAATGTAAGATTTGAGCACAAGAACCAAATTCATCCATGTAGAAGTTAATCTTCTTCCTTCACTAACGTTGAAGATGACTACAGCAATACAAAAATAACTTTAAATAACTGCTGCCAATTTAGATGTGTCTTAACTCCTAGTCAAATAACTTGTGTTAAAGCTTTGCAGCAGGCTGAGGCAAGTTTCCTATTTCAGTTTTTAGACAAGTTTGATTTAAACCATAAACGAGCACGCAGCCTGCAAGACATATCCTGCCCATGAGAACAACTTGTACCCCAAGCTCTGCCCTGTGGCCTGTGATCCCTCCACCATCACGGGAGAGATGCTGATGGAGTGTCTAACCACCACTGCAGCATCCCCACGGCATGACAGAGTAACACTTGTTGGTGAGAGAGCACACGCATGCACTGGTCACAAAACCAAAAGCTGTTTGGTTTCCATGGAGCAGTCCAGCCTTCCCCTCCCAGGATGGCTGTGCATGTGACAGCTGGAAGGATCTGCCTTCCCGTACATTACCAGATGCATCACTATATATGCCAAACACATAAGCAGACATACCTTATGTGATTACATCACCTGAGAGTCTACAGAGCTCAGTGTACAGCTCAACCAGCAGCTCTGTGCACCTTTCCAGATAAAAAATTGTGCACAGCCTTCACTTAAAAAACTGTCCAGTATTATAATGGCATTTTATGTTTTGCTCAACATCTCACATTAGCTGAGTTCTCAAAGCAGTTCATAGTGAAAGAAAACAAACCCGATAGTATTACAGAGATAGTAGCTGGATATGTGTAGACATACACCGACTCAATACTTTTGCTAAGACAAGAGTTGTAGGTAGTTTGGCCTAAGCAGAAGCAAACAAAATAAGAAAACAATCATCAGTTTTTTGATAAATACTTTTGACTGGATTTGAGGAACACTGGAAAATTTTTCTAATACTGGTTCTGAAGGACAAACAATGTATTTCTTTTCTACAGAAAATACCCAGAGAAGCTCCTCCTACTGCCAGGTCTTCAGAGGAGAATGTGTTAGGCACAACCTGCAACGTTGTTCCCTATACCACCTCTTACACAAAAATTCTGGCCAATATTTAACATTACAAAGTATCAAAAGGAAGGCATGATCAGATCAAAAGGAAAGGAACTACAGTTATACATACAGGGAGCAGCAATAATTTTTACTGAGATATCACTAAAGAAAGCACTAAAGAAAGCTGATACGAAATAAGTTTAATATTTTTACAGTAACTTGAATATAATTGAGACTGATAAGTTACTAATTTAATTTTATGAAATGATTCAGTATTCTGCTACCTTACATCAAGATAGCCATTATCCTAGCAATTGCTAAGCTGAATCAGGTGATCTGTGTTCCATTTGCCTTTCTACCAACTTATTTAAAGCAGCTGTTTTCACACAATAATTTTACTGAATAAGATGTTGCGAGGTGCCAAAAGAACTTTCACTCTAAGATCTAGGAATTAGGAAAGGATCTTTAAAACTCGCTGTGCATACAAAAAAAAAAACTTACAAAAAGAAAAGAAAGTAGAAAAAAGAAAAGGCACATTAAAAAATCATAGAAAACTCTTAATAAAGCAGAAAATAATTATGGAATATTACCAAATCTTTGATCAGTTATTTTTTTTCTAAACAAGACTCCTGATGATGGTATTTATATGCTTATGTTGTCCCCTTAATGAAACAGCATATGTTCAAGTATTTAGAGCTATCTGTTTTATTAACAAATATAAATTCTCTAGCTGATCATTCTATTGCTTGCTCTATTAGAGTAACATTTACCATTGGGAGTCCTTAAGTAAAATTGGCCTTAAGTGAGAAATGTAAGTCTCATGCAAGTTCTTTTCCCATACTCTTTTAGTTCATACACAGATGCAACTTGTGTACATTACAGATGCAAGTATGGACTGAACTCATGACCAAGGTATGCCAAAAAAGGGCTGGAGAGAAGTAAGCAAGGGAAGCCTGGCCTCGGAAACAAGCATTCCTGTGATCAAGGTCCTTCTCATGCTGCAAAGACATGATACGTGTGGACTCTGTCAAAAGCTGAAAATGTATTTGAGATTCAGGGTGTAAAAAATTGCTTTGACAAATTTTATCTTTTATAAAGCAAGTTGCTAGTGCCTTAAAGACCACTAGTAAGATAAACTTCAACTAGGAGCATACCCTTGCTGCCAAACATATATCACTGCATTTGAAGTTGTTGCTGTTCTTAAATTCTGATAAAGAAAAACTGTACTTCATTCTGCTAAGAAATAGGCTAGCATCATAGGAAAAATAATTAGAAAGCATTGTGAGCCAAGGCATGCTTACACAGAAGTATGAGATCAGAGTATGCAGAGCTGTACCATCCATCAGCACAAGCAGGAAGCAGAGAGGGCAGACTGAAACCTGCCCACCTGCAAAAGAGTCAGAAGATCTGGGCTGCCAGCTACCAAATTTTAGAAAACAGTTCTCTGGCAGGTAGGTAGGAGAGACACAGCCCAGATCCCAGAGGTTCCAGGCATCAATGCCACTTTAGTCAACTGGAATGCAGCATTAATCACTATTATCACTTCTGAACTATTAAAGGACTGAGATGACTATTAAGAAGGAAGCCTACAGTAGACTCATGTATCCTCTAGCATTAATATACTCACAGCTTGTAGAAATCCATGCAAGCTTTTTGGAGTCAAAGTTTATACTGATTTATACCAATAAATATCTAGCTTACATTCTCTCCTTTGCTAATTCTTCAGCTCCTACTCCAGACTGCATTTGAGACAGACAGTAATAAAGCAACAGAGCAACCCTGACAGGTGACAGATCATTCATTCAACTATCTTTAAACACCTGACTTCAGCAAGAATGCCAGCCAGATCTGGAATCCTGCTGCCTCAAACATTCACTGTTAGAGTCAGATAAGATTATTCACACATAATAAATATTAGCAGGTTAAATCACATTTAATTTACATTCCCTACAGAAGAACAAGAGAAGCTATGGTCTTGTCTTAGTAAGCTGTGTCATACCCGAGAGCCATCTACACTACAATACATCATTCTCAGACTTGGGGAATACCCAGAACACACCAGCTGCATACAAAGGACACACTGGCCCTTGGTAATCCAGTGAAGACTTTCAACAGTTGTGGCACTGTGAGTACTCAGCACATCCTAAATTCAAAACTTTGCCTTTGTAATAGGCAATACACACTGCTGCAGCCCTTCAGTGCTAGCATGTTGACAGGCTCAAAATCCCAATAGTGAAGAAAGAACAAAGGAGAAAAACCAGGGGACTCCAAAAAGCTCCAGGCAGCAGAAGGAGTCATGCCCACTAAGCCACTGCTTTGGGCACCAATTTCCTCTTCAGGATCATCTCATTTTTACTGAAGCTTGCCACTGACCTCAGGCCAGGCCATAAACTCCAGTTCAATCAGAACATGGCCAAATTCCTGCATTTTGCATGGCCAAGCTCGAGCTTGCAATGTTCAATGGTTCTGTATGTGCAGCAAGTGCATTGAGACATCAGATGACCAGCAGCAGGCTATCAATTGCTGGATAATAAAAGCCTTCATGACAGGCACTGGACCCTTGAGAAGAAACACAATTATTTTGAATTGCTATCAAACTCACTTTAGAAAGAGACAATTCTTTCTCTGTGGAGCCCAAGTACATGGGGGTCCTATAGATTCATATAGATGGCAACTGTAATCCTTTTTAACATCACCATTACTGAAATCTGCAAGTACGTACATCAGACAACAAGTCAGGAATCTTTAAAATATTCAGGGGCATGTCACGGCCAGCAGCCAGGGCTGTCCAAGGGGCACATCGACTTCAGCGTTTATCGAAAGGTCAAAAAGGGTGTTCTAATCCATTGCACTGCAGGCCTTCTGGATTGCCATGCGTGCACTTTCACAGCAATTTTAGAAAAGTACAGCATCTACATGTTTTGGCACCATGATTTCATTTACTTAGTAAGTTTCCTCTTCTACCAACCAACACTGGAAACTGAGCTACCGATCCTTATCGCACAAAGTGAAAGGCTGGCAGGATCATTGTGCTGTGCTCTGCACATCAGGGTCTGTGTAAGAAGAGCAGGGTGCTCTTCTGACTGCAGTGATGCAGACTTACAGCATATTTATAGCATGGGCCTTCCACCCCCATCCTCTCTGTGAGGGTAAGAGGCAGATGAATATATAGAGACATCAGATGATTCAGCACTGTGCCTCCCATACTTGAGAGCACCCAAGAGTCAAAGACTGAAGAAGTGCTCTAACCAGGCCAAGGTACTTTCACCTGTACCTACTGTCTTGTGGCACCCTGGAGCCCAACGGTCCATGCTATCTGGCCTTCAGAACATCCTCTAGGTGACAACACGGTGCTCCAGCTTGTAAGCTCTGAGAATCAGACAGTGGGGGCAGGTAAGGAAACTTACTTTTACTATTGCCAAGGAAGGCATGCTACCAGAGCAGTGCAGTGACAGAAGTTCAGCCTAAGAACATTTCTGTTTCAATATTATTTTAATTTTTTCCTATGTGTTTCCAGTAGACAACAAAGAGTTAAAAGCATGTGGCTCTTAAGGCAAGCAACGGCTCTTTTGCAATAGTATAACATGATGTAAATGACAAACAGCTACTGTGTTTGAGATTAAACTATTTGTGCTAGAATGCTACCATCCCAACATGCTATCAACTTAAAAAAGTGAATAGCTATCACCATGATTTATGGAACACTATATAATGCTGTTTATGGCTGCAGCAAAACTTTTAATTCCAATAACAGAAGCAATATCATTGAAATTCTCCAGCTTTGTTCTTCCACACAGGCAAGCCTTAGAAATCAATTATAAAGCAGATGCAGACACTATGTGTCACATCAACAGTAAAATGATCTAGTCTACTCAGCTACAAAAGTCCAGAAGAAAAACCTGGATTTCTAGGACCAAAAACTGAAGGCTGGGACATTTCTCTGGATGTGTATTTTGCATTTGTATTCTGATGGATTAGAATTCTCTGGGGTTAGGTCTAATTTGCTTTACCATAAAATGGAATAATTTGAAACTAACTGTAGGCTGTTATTGCACTGAAATAATGCTAAAGGCATTTTATTATTATTCCAGACAAGAGGGACTGATATTTAATCCCAGTGTCATACTTGCCTGTTCTTTCTATTTTTTCTTTTCTTTTTCAGTTGGATGCGAAGAATAGGGGCAGGAATAAGACAGAGATAACTTTCAAACAGAGTTTTATGAATCTTTATCAAACCAAAAAATATACTATGGGATGAGATTTTCCATATGTTTAAAGAGATATTTTCCACATGTCTGGACTGGGCTGTAGGGATTCCACCATCACAGCTGTAATTCTAATGAAAAATTCCAACAAAATCAGAACCCCACTGTGGTACATACCATACAAACACAAAAACAGAGCTTTCGCACACAGGTTTTTAACATGTGTGCGGCAAGGCATCTGCCGCATTCTTACTAAAAGGAGATATAGTTAACAGTTCGTTATTTAAGCATCTACTTACTGACAGCAAGAAGTCCTTTCTTAAGCAGCAAACAAAAATTGTAGCTACACCCCTTTACATCACCTCAAAGTATTATCAATATCTCAGGAAAAGACTCAAGCTGTCCTCATTCTTGAGCTCTCCATTCTTTTATGACAGCATATTTTTCATACTAAACATTTCCAGCTATAGCCTATTTCCTTTTTACTGACATCCTCTTCTTCACCTCCCCAAAGCAAAGTCAGATCTGCTTCCCTGATTGCTTGTATTTGTACTCCTTCAGCTCTTCATCCTTTCTGACCTACTCATTCCCCACCCCATAAACCTGTCACATTCTCATTTTTCTCTGTGCTTAAGGGGGAACAATTTTAACACCTCCATGAACAGGGAGCAAATCAGATCTTAGCAACTGAGGGCAGAGGGAACAACTTAATGTCAGGACTATGGACTGCTGTGTCGTTGACTGCTGTCTTTTAAAAGTATTGTATGTACTCATATACATCCGTACATTCAAGGCCAGGCTGGATGAGGCTTTGAGCAACCTGGTCTAGTGGGAGGGTGTCCCTGCCCGTGGCAGGGGGGTTGGAACTCTATGATCTCTATGGTCCTTTCCAGCCCAAACCATTCTATGATTCTAGGACACAACAGGCATTTATATCCACTAGTATGCCACTGTTAAGCCTTTTCTACTAACAAATCATCAGTAATATTTAAGGAGGGAAACTGTAACTGAGTGCAGTGCAAAAGCATATACAAGACAGCATCTTAAACCAGAACTAGAACCTACATATAAAAAACTTGCCGAGATATCTGCCTAAAACAGACTTTAAATTAATTCAACAACAGTCCTCTCCTGGCACTCAGATTTTGTTACTGAATTCATGCAAGGGTTACAAAAAGGCTTTGATAGAAGAAAAGCAGCAATTCCTAACCCATACTGTTGCTACTTTGGGGCAGGGGGAATTAAAAAAAAAGAAGAAAAAACAAACAAAACTTCTCCTGTAAACGGAAGCTGCTTCAGGGTGGATGTAGCAAGAGTATCTTCAGTAGATGTACCGAAAATATAGTGAAAGATTTCCATATGAAAGACACAAGACATACATTTGCAGGTAGACCATGATATTTCCTTGTTTGGAATTGTAAGCAAGACCTAGCAAGTATGAACCTCTTCTGAAATAACTTCTGAACTCCTCTCATCATAACAGTGGAAAAAATGCACTTTTAACAAGGGTATTAAAAGTTCCCCAAGTTTGTTAGCTTTTCCAAAGTGCTGACTTCTAAG
>VZTO01010505.1:8830-28686 GCA_013400615.1 Syrrhaptes paradoxus | reverse complement strand
GGAAGCAAAGCACTTAAAAAAGTGTTTCCAATAGAGATTTAGGAAACCTGCTAGAATTTTGTCCCCTAAGAACTTCAGCCTAAATGTTAAGCATGCAGATGTTAGTGCTGGTTTCAATCATCTGGGCAAGGATGAACAACTTCAGTTCAACGGAAAATTAGTCTGGTAGCTAGAGGGGAAAAAAGAATTAAAAGCGTGGTTTTTGCTTATGAAGCCTAAGGCTGTGACATGAAGTATATCACAAAACTGATTATGTGTAAAACATTGTTTCAGATTTACATTTTCATCTTACCGCTGACTAGATTTGTTGTTTGGAATATTAATTATTTCACCCACACTTGCTTGTCTTCCCCCACTGTTTTTTTCCAGAAACTGAATAGAAAAAAAGAGCTGGAAAAGAAGATAACAACGTAAAACATTAAATAAAATTAAATTATTTGGCAGTGCCACAGAATAACTGCTTTATTCCTAAACCCAGTATTCCGTGTTGGTTTTCCCCTTGAGGATAGCCGGTAAGACAAAACCTGCCAAACAGCACCATGGTCCACCAAAGCACAGTGAGCGGGCAGGCACTGAAACCTCCTTTCAGGTGTTCCTGTAACACACTGTGTTCTCCTTCTGGTCATGACCTTGATCTTCAATGAATCAATGCAGCTGTTTTTCCCAGGTTTATGTTGCAGGATTTTATTTTAAACCTGGGTTGGGGCTGTCTCACATTGTTTGTTCACAAAGCATGCAGTTTAACAAGTTTTGATCTCTTCTGGGACTGTCAAGGTGCTGCGGTACTATACTACAAAGCAATAGAGCTCGCTTTTCTTGTGTGTATGTGTATAAATATATATAGCTATTAGCATTTGTCATTTATTTCATTTGGCTTATGGTGTGAAGAGGGAAGCAACAAACTGGATCTCTGAGGGTGGAGATATTTAGCTTAAGAGAAATAGGGATGCCTGGAGAAAAGCCTAGCAAATCATAACGACAGTTACAATATTTAAAACAAAAACTTTGCTAAATCCCCTTATTTTGATAAAAATCTCTGTAACAACCCATTAATGCAATGTTTAAGACAAACACACAACATTCATTTCCTTGTTCTTGTATTAGTTATGAGAATATTTGTTATTCTAAGCGATATATAGAAAAACTCAGTTTCCAGTGAGGAAACTGTTCCAAACTCATTCATCTTTGCCCGTATGATAGAAATAAAATCAGCAGTCATTTACTGCACATCCCTCACAGGCACCATTCCTGTATGCAGACAGACCATCTAAAAAGGTCAGGTAAATAACTTAGCCTTTATTTTCTATTTGAATATTAGTCAGGAAAAGTTTGTTACAAGTGAACAGTTAAAAACATTATTTACTACCTTTAGATTATGAAACAGATTCCGCAATTGAAGTAACACTGTAAATGTACAGATTTGCCTGAATAGTTGTCCCTCAGGTTCTTGAAAGACCCAGCGCAAACCAACCTGTCAAACACACTGACCCATGAAAAAAGTTTATTCCAGTAAGAGCTGGTGCAGCAAGTCAACTGTATGCTCTTCACAAAACTATTTACTCATTTTCCATTACCTCCTCTTTCAAACTTTAAAAAACTTTAAAACTTTTAAAATGAGATAATAAAATTAGTTTGATCTTCTATTTTGAGAATATTGCTAAATTTGTCTTTAATTTATTTCCACGTCTGACAGAGCACACACATATATATCTGGTTATTTCAGCTCCCTAAAATTAATGAGCCAACAATAGAATTGAAGGAGTGGAAAAAAAAAAATATAACTAGGCTTGAACCAATTTCTTAATGACAAGTGGCTTCCAAATGATTTATTTGTGCAAGTCTCTACTGCATGATACAGCTGTCCCAACCCATGCTAATGGAGGATTTAGCCTAATAAACGCCATTCAGCACAAGCCATTCCACACTATTCAAATTAATAATTAAAAAGTCCCTTTAAATCTTTAGCCTATACTTGGAATTTCACATCCAAAAATGCTAAAACTCTAAATAACTTCATATGTTCATCCTAACCAATGTGTTGGCATTCATCTTCAAGCCCACTGACATCCAGTGGCATCTCACTGACACTGACCAAATTGTCTCCTGAAGTTACCCCATTCAGCACTTTGCAGAGGCATGTAACACCAGAGATGCTGCTGAAATAACACTGAATTATTTAGTACTCATTGTACCTTCAGAAATATAAGTAGGAGCAGTCGGCATCCTTATGGTCTTTCACTGAAGGCTATGTTGCCTTTTGCATACCAGATTTTCTTCCGCTTTACCAAAGGCAATACTAGATCTAAACACAAGAACACAAGGCTATTTCCTGCGCTATTCCACACTTGTGTGGCCTTAGTCTCAGCCGTCTGTTCCTAGCTCTCTGAATATTTTCCAGGGCTGCTGCTTTCTCATACACTCAAAGCATTGAAGTATGGTTGAATATAAGATGTAAAATCAAAGAACCCAATAATGAATAATAACTAGAGCTGTTGCTCACTGAAAAGTTACAAATTACAGTATTAAAGTTGAAAAGCACAGTTATTTGTAAAAAAAAAAAGTTGTAAACCACAAAGAAACACAAAAACTACAAACCTTTTGTAGATGAGCTATTCGAGAAACATTCCCAAATGTCAAATATGTTTTTAACTTATTATAGTTTTATAATCTTCTAATTGACTCAAGATAGTGAAAACACAAGTTTTTCAAATCCAAAATCATATTTTATAAAACACAGCCTTGGGCAATAAAAAAAACTATAGAATATAATTTCTAAAATCACAAAATCTTTCAAATGAAGAAATCCATTTTTTACAGTACCTTACAAATTTATAAATATTTAAGCTGCCATAATTATTACCAACTGACATCTGTCACTTTTCAATATATACTTTTCCTCAAGTGACAGGAGCATTCCTCCTGAGAGCAACAGCTCAGAATTTTGAACAGTTGTATCCTTTTACAGGGGAAAAGACACTGCACAGAAAAAGCAGAATCCTATTACAATTTTTGCCTCTATTAATACTGCATGAAAATTCTACTAACTTTATCTATGTCAGGTTATCAGCTGTCCAAGTTATTTCCACACCTCTTTAATAGTTACATAAGTGAAAAGTGCAAATACAATTAATTCAGAATTCATTTTATGTTTAATAGTAAGTACTGTAACTTCAAAACTGCTTGTGTGGTATCAATAATACATATCAGGCTTCAATTTCGTAAGTATTCCTTACATTATGTACATTCATCTAATAACCTTCCCTCTGTTTTAAACCAGGCAATCTCACAAGTTTGATATTAACTTCTTTCCTTCCATATAAATTTTTCTCACAGACCCCATATTTTTCTATATTTAGCTATATTTTATCTGTATTTAGCTGTATTTCTGTTAGCTAGGCTGACTAAAACAAGGTATTATTTATTTTGTCTCAGCTCTATGATTACAGTTAAATTAAGGATATATTGTGCATTGGAGATATATATATATATACACACACCACTGATGCCTATAAATGAAGAGTGCCCAGTAATTAAGCAGAATTCAGAACTGAGCTAATCCCAAAAGTTAAGTGCTTTTATATATTCCCTGAATGTCCACATTTCCTATAGACGTCGCAGCAAACAAAATGACTGCAGGACTCTTTAGGACTGAATTTAATGTTTATTATCAAGTTACCAAATAGCGCCTTACCACCCAGGTTGCCAGCTTAAATCAACACAATTTGCAATATCTCGAACTTTTCTTTTTTTTTTTTTACTCATATTAATGGTCAATGGAATAAAGGGACAAGAACTGTCTCAGAAATGCAAAAGCCCTTAAGCCAGCCAGATAAGTTACACTGAGAGGCCATACAATCCTGCAGATCAGTGCGAGAGAGGAACTCTGAACCTGGAAACGCTGCTGCTCTTGGTGTTACTCAGGTAGAATGTCTAGCAGTATTTTTGCTGGTACAATTAATTCCCCACAATACTTCCAACTGTCCTTTTCATTCAAAGTAGAGGCATCTCCAACTTTTGGAGACAGAACAGTCTATTTTCCCCTCTGTTTTTCATAGTTAGAGAAGGAAAATAAAGGATGACAAAAGAAATACCACCAGTGCAGAGAAATCAGGAACTGAAGGGGGGATGGTGATTCATTTTGGTAAATTAGTCATTTAAAACACAGATGGTTCGTGACCTATATACTGAAAACTGCCTGCAAGGCTCCTTTCCCTCAGTATTACTGTTCTCCAGCAGAAGCTGCATGTCCTGTTTTCACCTCAGCAAGCAATCACCTTCTCTTTTTCATCTGAGGCCCAGAAATCTTTCCCCTGCCTGGGAAAGACAGACCCTTTACTGCCTTTTCTCCCATCTCCATCCTTGATTTAGTGGACAGCCTTTCTTCCACATGTTCTCTCTCACTAAGGCTTAGATACAGCAGTGTCTAAACCCAAGTTTATTCGGAGAAAGAGGTAAAGGGCGAGGGTAACCCATGAGGCATTCACCAGCCATGGTCATCCCTCCTGATCCTTCGGAGAGAAGCTGCTTCCAGGGCAGCCACAGCCTTGCACAATGCTTTAAAGAGTCAAAGAAGAAAGCCCTCACACACACTTCCCAGTAGATTAAAGTATTGGGTTTGCATTAGGATAAAACAACTAAGATATAAAGAGATGAGCTGACATTTACTTTGCTTTTTGCAACGTAAAATCAGGTTCTCAGAGGAAGGTAGTGAGGACTGTGGCAATAACTCAGCATTCCTACAGAATAAGAGACTAATTAATATGTGGTTAGCTAAAAGAATATTTGTCTGCAGTTAATAACTTGAAAAGCACATTTGACAACATGAAGCCCTCAAAACTTGCTGGTTTTACAAAACTGTCTAAACCAGCAGCATACTTCAATAATTTGAGTGAGAAATACTGAGAAAGTAGCACATGAAACAGCCAGCTACATGCAACTTTGATGTCTTCTCTTTCTCCACTCCTGAATATTGTAGTCTGCTGAAGTGAAAATCATTTCTCCTCCAGCGGAGCTGCAGGTTTCTTCTGCTACAAAACATACAGCTGCAGAGCTTTCTTAGGTTTTTCTCTTTTGGATTTTCTTTTTCCCTGGGCTTTAGATGTGATGAAGTAGGAAACTCTGCAAGCTTTCCCTTTACAGAAGGCAGAATCCTGCAGACGTTTGATTAAGGTTGTACCTATTCTCCTGCAGATAAGATTTCTGAACTAGACAGCTATGTCACTGAACACAATCCAGCAGCCCACATGAATACATTTTTCTGTTGACAACTTATTTAATGCCAAAGATAGATTCCTTCTTAGTTGCCTACACCCTGTCTAGTTCATATCATATTGCAGAATTTAGAAACCAGCTCTGAGGTCTTGCCCAGCAGTAAGAAAACATCCATTTAAGCCATGAGGAGCCACAGTCAATGCCTGTTAGAAAAAAATAAAAAGATTCCTACTGGGTTTGATGGAATTTTCCTCACCTCCAACCCTCAGGATTAGAAACATACAAAACTGGAGGGAGCTTGGGGTTTTCTGAGGGAAGAAGAGGAGAAGATAAGCTTTAAGAGTTCAAGGTAAAAATCTTCCCATTTTATGTAAGCATTTTGGGCTTTATGGAATAGTAACTACGACTTTTCACGTACACAAGACAATGTAGTTTAATTAAATTTCCAGTATAAATCTGAAATTATTTGCAGTGGTTTTTCTTCCTTTAATAAAGATTTTTAAAAAAGAAATGGCTGAATTCACTTTGGGTTTCAAGCTCAGTCACATTTTGGAGACAAAGAGGCAAAGATTAAACAGAGAGCAGCAATTTCTGGAGTTAGAAGCAGTAAACAGCAGGATGCTCTGGATATCTGACGTCCACAGATCAGAACCAACTTAAATTAGGATATGTTAGATAATTTATAGATCCTCAGTGGGTCACTTCAGCTAACAAGAAGCAGCGCAGGACAAATTCTACAGAAATACTTACCAAAAGCAGTACTTCTGCTTCAGTTCTTTATATGTTTGCAAAGATTTACTTTTTACTTAAAAAAAATCTTTACTATCAATTTTAATTATTATTATTAATCATAACCCAAAGAAACCCTAATGCTTTATGGCTAGGAACTATTATTATTGATGGAAAAGAATATTGAGAAATTTGGCCCACAGACAAGCCAATCAAACCTGGACAGCATGTTTAAAGCCAACTCCGACCTTCTGATGTTGGGAGGAAACATTTACCCTTATTTTCAAAAGAAAAAGAGGTCACCTACTAACTGAGCAACAGAAACTATTCACAATACTACCATGGACAGAATCTCAGCTACAAAGATTTCAAATCTGCAGATAAACTGATTACAACTAGTGCCTATCCACTACACAGCCTCACCTTCACTCATCAGAATTTGTAAGAGTAGTAATATGGACATTGGTAATCTGCAGAAAGCACAGTAATTGAAATCTATTTTTTCATAAGACTGTGATTACCAAACAGTTTCTTTAATTACCAGATGCTTTAATACCACATATTTGACATTATCCCCAGCAGAGCAAGGAAATGTGACCGTCTTCTCTTCTCTGAATACAAATTTCCATTAATAAATTAATGGAGAAGTTTCAGGGACTTTGACAGATTTTACTGAAAATTCCAGCAACCTTATTAAGACAGAACTATTCACATTTTGTTTCAACACCGAGAGCATACAACTGTCCAGACAGAAAGTTGCACCAACATCTACTTAGCAGACAAGTGACATGACCAGTAATTCCAGTCAAATGCACTGGACAGAATGTTTTTCTTTCATCGAAGAATGTACTTTCATGTATCTTGACTCCCAGAGTCATTATACAGCACTTCAAGGATGAAAGATGAGAAAAGCAGCACAAAAACACTGCCAGACACAGGGAAAACAATAAAATGGAAAAGGCACCACTTAAAGCAGTAGTGAGCCCATAGTAAGTGCTCATGAGAACTAGCAAGGTAATAGAACATTGAAGAAGGAAGAGAAAGAACAATCTTTTTAATTGAAGTACTTTTAAGGTAAGCCTTGAAGCTGTTCTGAAAGATAAGAGAGGACAGGTTTGTTAGCATTAAGTAGACATGCATGGGGACAGAGCCACACAACACAACCAGGAAGTCAGTATGAAGGGGAAGGGAATGCACATCTTGCCTATTTGACAGATTTTTTTTTTCGTTAGATTTCTTTGACAAAAAAACATGATCTGGCCTAGCTAGTAAAAAAACTAAAAGCCAAATGATGCATCAATGCGCTGTTCCCTGTCACACCGGAGAGCTGGAGTGTGCACCACTAAGAGGTCTGAGCAGCCTGTGGATCCTCAGAGTGAGCTGCTTTCTTGAGTCAATTTTATTTTTCTGTCACTAGGGAAATGGCAGTTGATTTGGAGTGCCTGCCTTATACTAGGTAAGATGAAGAATGGTTGTGTATGCGGTTTTGGCCTGGAAATACTCTGCAGCATGCCTAGAAAGACAGTGCTGTAAACACTTAAATATTTTAGGTCCAGAGACTCATTCATGGAATATCTCATGTCAGAGCAGCATGCCGGGGTTCCTCCACCACATGTAGCAGGCTAGTATTTTGTGCTGCTTCTGCTTATGAAAAGGGAGTGTTTGGGCAGCTAGGGAGAGCAAAAAGAAGGGGAAGAAAATGTGTGTACAGGAAGACAGAAGAGGACAGAATGCAACCACTGAACAGAGAATAACAGGCTTTGTAGATGGCAACTGCTGTGTCTAGATCCTGCTAAACAGTTACAGCAAAATTCTTCCCCAAATACTTGTAGAAGGTTTGTGTAGCAAATTCAAAAGGCAACCTTTCATGAAAATACCTTCTGGACTGGAAAGAAACAAGATATTACCTCACCTGACCTCTTATTTAACATGGATTCAGCACTCAGCAATAATCATAGAATCATTTAGGTTGGAAAAGACCTTTAAGATCATCGAGTCAAACCATTTACCCAGCACTAACAAGTCCAATGCTAAACTACATCGCTAAGTGCCACATCTACCTGTCTTTTAAACACCTCCAGGGACGATGACTCGACCACTTCCCTAGGCAGCCTGTTTCAATGTTTAACAATCCTTGACATGAATAATTTTTTCCCCATATCCAATCTAAGCCTCCCCTAGCACAACTTGAGGCCATTTCCTCTTGTCCTCTGGCTTGCTACTTGTGAGAAGAGACCAACACCAACCTCTCTGCAACCTCCTTTCAGGCAGCTGTGGAGAGCGACAAGGTGTCCCCTCAGCCTCCTTTTCTGCGGCAAGGGGCGGCCCAGCAGCAGGAGGATGCTGCTCTCAGAGAGCACAGGCCTGCACAGAGCAAGGGAGCCAGAGCAAGGCCTCTTCCACTGACTGCATTCTCTCCTGCGCGCCCAGCTCCTAATCACGGAAAGGGCCTGAGAACAGGAGTCTGACCGACAGCTATACCCTTTCCAAGCCACTGCCTTTTCCTGTGATTTTCTGGGTAACAATTTGAGACACAACAGATGAAGATGATGCAGCATCCTGTGCAATGGACGCCAGACTTAGCTGCGCTTCACTTTATAGCAAAGAAGCACGTCTGACAACAAGGGAAAGACGTCAGAAGTTTCTGCTTTAACTCAGTTCAGTTTCTCTAAGGCACTGCTCTCCATGTACTGGGGTTCGCTGTCTCCACCTTCGCTCCTTCCACAGCTGAGTGGCTTGGGGCTGCTGCTGTGGCTGCTTTTTTGCAGTTTAAACCCCTAACAAAGGTAATTGTACTGGGTACAGCTGCGAGCAACATTAAAACAAAAGAACACAAATCAAAATTGTCATTCTCTGCAGGCATCTTAAAGAAATCTGAAAATCTTAGCAATGCCTCAAAAGTCTTTCTACAAACCTAAGCAGGTAGCAGTCTCTTGCTTCATGAAAGTGCTTTTCCTCAGGTTCTATCCTGCATCACACGCAATTCCCAAAGCCCCTTGGACAGCTTCCTCAGCTGCTGTTGTCACTTCAAGTTGAAAAAGCAATGACTATTTTGTCAATTACTGTTCACACCTCTATTATTGCAGAGGACATTCATAGTTACTTCTCCAAGCAGATCCATTATACATCTGTGGCTTTTACAGGATGATGGCTTACCAAAGAGAAACCTTAAAAGCATTACAGCTCTTTCCACAACAGAGAACAAGCAGCAGCAGGGCTGCTTGGAACAAACATTTCCTCCAGAGCTTGTATAAACAAATACTCCTTAAATCTTTTCCTTTGTTGGGGTACAATTTTCAAAATTTTGTACTTCTCAAAAAACCTTGACAGAATAAAATCTTGTGGGAGCTGCATACATAATCAGAAAAAAACCCAACAACAATATTGTTGCCTAGTACAGGAGACAACTGAATCATTCTGCTGTTCATATTTCCATGTTTCATACTCTAGTAATCCCAAATTATAGTTTTTGATCCAGCCAAGCTTAAGGTAAAAAGTAACAAGTCTATGTTCTTGAAGTACTGTCAATTACATTTTAAGACATCTGATTATGTTAAATTTCTTCATTAAAAAAGAAAAGCAAGTCAAGAAGAGCAAAATGACTGGATGTCACGGAAACAAGTTCCTCAGCTGGATGGCACCAAGTCTGCAAAAAAAATCCTCCTATATTCTTCCCCAGTAAAAGATACTGGTATCTATAATACATTAAGAGTCAAAACACAATGAACGAGAAGCATGCACCAATATCGATTTGCACAAATCCACATTATGGGTAAATTTATTCCTGTGGAGGAAAGAAAGGGGTTTTTTGGTTTGATGGTTTTTTGGGTTCTTTGTGTTTTTTTGGTCGGTTGGGTTTTTTTGTGGTTTGGTTTTGTTTTTTAAAATATATTCCTGGAAAATTCATCTCCCCTTCTGGTAAACTGTAAATCCAGTTTAGAAAAAGAACACGTTTGTCAGGAAATATGTTCATGACAATTTGCCATTTTCTGAAAAATTATCTACTTACACCTCTGAAAGATGTTAATGGCTTTAATTATGCTATTTGCACAACAAAGCCTTGTGAAATGTACCAGGTCTGCATAACACCATGAACCCATTCAGAGAACAGTAAACAAGGGTGTTTCATACTCAGCACCTTTTATCTCGTAGACTATTGCTGACCAAATACTGTTAGTGTCAATGGAAGTTTGCTTTAGCTCTAGGGCGAGCATATCAGGAGTGCATAATAAGCATAACAATCAACATTCAGCCATTTCTGTTTCTTCCCTACACTTCAAATACTGAGTTTTGCCTGCTTGTTCCTAGAGTCAAGATTTTTCAGTAGAACTGGAGACACGCATCTATCAGGAGACAGACTGAAATAATTTATCATTCTATACCCTCCAGAATTTTCTATCAAAAAACCTTTGTCTTCAAAACCAGCTCACAGTTGCTGGGATTTTTTTTTTCTTCTCTCCAGCAACAGAATTCAGACTGTTCCCAAAGGCTTATTATGTTATTACAATCACAGTAGTGTGATTTTATAGAACTACATTACAACATTTTATTTTATTAAGGGTTGTCTTAATATGTTTAAAAGTTATCCAGGGCATTTGGATTTTCATATCTAAGTATTATAAAAGCAATGAATTTTAGGAGTGAAATGTTGGAATTAAACAGTTTGAGCACCACTACAATGAAAGTTTAAAAAGTCAAATGTGTCTGCAGATGGGTTCATAAAAGTTCATAGCCTCTACTTGTATTGGAGATGTAGAAATATACACAATAGTCAAAATGCTCATGTTTCAAAACCTTTAGAATGGTACTTTTCAAAAGTACAATTTCCCACAAACTTTCATCTTTTTACCTCATCACATAATATGTAATTTATAAAAAAAACCCACGCACACAGGGTTATGAAAATCTTGTTTAAAATCTCAGTATTTCTGTCCTTAGGGATATTCTAACACTTCAAAGCTGATTTCAGGAAGATAAAAGTTGACATCCTGAAGTTTATTTCAACGAAAATATTTAGAAATTATATAGATTACATAAATATGAAGTTAAAGTCTAGTTTAACACAAGATCTAATTCTAAAGGTGGATTTATATAAAATAATTTGTATGGGAATAGTTTTAAAATAATCACAAAATGGGTAGGTTTCTGAAAGACATTTAGGTTTAAGAATGAAAACTCCTGAATTTTTTACCTGACCAACTGTGTAAACTACATAAGGGACATTTTAATCTCTTTTAAAAGCCCACTGAATTATTTTTGTTGAACAGACAAGTTTTAATTTTTGCTTAACCATCTTGACAAGAAACTACTCACTAAACATTATTATTAAACAGTTCCTACAGTCAAACTTATCATTTTCACAAAACTTAAATATTGGTTGTATTATACCTTCTGTACAAGATTCCATTCCTCTCATCATCTCTGGTAAATTCTACTACTTCTGTCTATACTTAGTATTACTTGTTCCAGAATAACTAAATACCAAATCTCAAAGGTTTGGCTCCTGCTCTCCAGCGCTGTAGCCAGCAAGCAACTACAGCATTTACCATGACAGCAGCAGGCAGGCTGAACCAGGAAGGAAAGAATTAGCCAGGACAAAACAGAAAAATACATTCAAAATAGGCACAGGCAACTTCAGTATAAAAATTATGTGTAAAGGTGGTTTTTTCCTCTTGTACTTCCCTTATATTCTGGGGTTGATGCTCTTTTCCAGAGGGGTACAAATTTTTCAAATTCAGCATCTTGACCAGCATAAGGGACTGTAAGCTTATTTCACATTCTATTTCTTATTTCATGAACAACATTCTCACCATAACACAGAAATGAAGACTGGGGCCCTGTCACAAGTCAGAGAAACTGTGCTACCCATGCCTGTTGTCAGAGCAGGAGGCTGATGTACAGATATTTTTTGTTCACTTAAATCAGAAATCAGTAGCGCAGTTAAGAAATATGAGCTAATCTCCGTGTAGGGAATAACTTCTACCCTTTAGGTCAGTAGGAGCTCCTCAGGAGCTGGCCAAAGGTGTTTTCACCAAAAACCAGTGGGGATTTTTATTTGCCAATTATGAGTTGCAATAGATAAGTTACATCAGCTGCTGAAAGCATTCCACCGATAAACGTAGGAAAAGTTGACAGCAAGTCTATCATTGTCACAAAAATAGCTCCTGTTAGTCTCACTGTCTTGTAAAGTCACATATCAGGGGACACTCTAGTGCTAACCAACAATTTAACAGTCATTTTGCACCAACTAAAACTTTTTAGAGGATATCTATGAAATTATTCAGTCTGTTTGACAAAGTAATATAAATGAAATCTCCAGTGAAAGTCAAAAGAGGTAATGGTAACACACTGCAGTTCTCAATCTTATGTAAAGATACCATCCAAGATTGAAAGTGGGACAGACACGTACATTAAAATAAGCAGGCATTAGGTCAGTAGGAGCAACACAAGGAGAATAACTGAAAGAAGCATATTTATGATTCAATAAGCAAGAAAAATCTGCTACCTAATTAGGTGTCAGAAATCCTGACATCACTAATAAGCAGGAACACTGATGCAAATAAGATCACAAAACCACTTTGAATCCATTAAGCACAGTAACTAAATCTACTAACTACATGGCATTTTAAGGAATAGCCTGAGCAGCTACTATGAAATTAAAGGATTCGCTGCTGTGCATCTATATAGTTATTGCAAAACAATTCCTTTTTTTTCCTCACATTCTTTGTTAACAGAATGCAAATCCTTTGTCTAACTAGAAAATGCTGAAAACCTGACTAATGCTACAAATCCTTCATGCAGTCATATTTTTTATTTACCTCGCTGCCTAGCATTCTGGACTATAAGGAGGAAAAACATCCAAAAATTGTTCCATAAGCACATGGGGGCTTGTTGTGTTAGCTGGTATAGTGCTAGTGAAAAAAGTTTCTGGGTACGATTTGTGACAACTGACTATCATGCAAGCAAAGAAAAAGACATCTCCAAAAGAGCAACAATATGCCTTTTCTACTAGAAGAAACTTTTAATGACAGACAGAAAAGTCATGAACAATTTCACCTTCTGATTTTTTACTGTGTGGGCTTTCTGACGACTGCTGAAATGAGATAAATATTGAAAGGTGCAACAGTACAGTAAAGGAAGAATGGAAAGGCTCTACTGTGAGCTACATTCCCAAGTATTTCTCCTCCTGCATGTTTATCTGCTAAATGAAAAGCAGTTACATACTGAAGCATTAAAGAAAAACACACTATAGCTGAACTTCAGGTCCTATTCATTAAAGTGATTTCTTGGCTGTTACCTTTTAGCTTTAGCTTCCTTTTGTGCTATTACTTATTTCAGAATGAAAATAATTGCATATCCTCAGCCAGCTGTGTTGTAATGAATTCAGTATCCAATTTTTGCAGGCAACAAGCTCTCAGGACTCAATTCTTCAATAACTTTTACTGTAAAAATCCCATAATCTTCAGAGTTATTACTAATTCACATAATGATAAATTATTTATCACACTACAAAATTAACCATCTTTAAAAAAAAAAACACCAACCAAACACCTCCAAGCAAGGTCGAGTCTCATGAAAGCAAGACGATAACAATTTGGCAAACCAGTACCCTCGCACAGAGCCCAGTTAAAGTTGCTGGGTTTCTGTAGTTGAAGAAATCTTTTGGTGCACAATAAATTGGACTGTGAGAACCCAACTATGTAATTCCCATCAGTATAAAAAACCCTTCAAAAGAACTTAAAAATAATAGGGAACATACCATCACAAAAAGAGCTCTTTCTTCTCCCTAGAAAAGGTATATAAAATATATGTAATCCTTCCACACATATAATCCTGGCTGTTCTTTCAGCCCCTGTTAGCATGGACAAAGACTGAGGTCTGCATCAGTTACTTCTGTCAAATTTAACTGAGGGGAGCAGGTTGCTTCCCATGTGCTATAAAGTCCTGTCCATTGACTAGTACTGAAAATCACATGGAAATGGGTCCTCTCATCTTTTCCACTTCCAACTTCAGCAGGTACAGGGAATGCACGGTGCCCATATGTTATGAGATTATTTCTTTGTACAGTTACATGAAGAAGCTAGAGTAAGAGTGAAGGTACATAGGCACTTTCTTCATTCCACATTAAGGGGTCCCTTTCTAAGCTGACCTCATCTGATGGTCGGGAATTTCAGTACAACCTTTTGGGGGGAAGATATAACTTCTGGTTTGGATAATTTTTCCCTCCTCCTGAGAACAGACCTGAGGTAGGGAGGAAGGAAAAAAGAAAGAATGAAGGAACATAAAGCAAGCACTTCTTTATGCCTCTCTACTCTTCTGAAAAAAGGCTGAACGGCAAAGCAATCTGGATACTTGTAATGAAGATAAAAACTGAATAGAGAGTACTGACATATACATAGTTTAATGTTAAGAAGCCTATAGTTTTCCACGGAGTGTCAACCTTGACAGCAATACTGCATGAAGCAGCGATTTGTTCTTTATTGTAGAACCAATGTTATTGATTCCAAGATTAACTGTGGGGCAGAATGGGAATCCTGTCTCCTGTATAGACTGGTTCACTTCTGGCTTCTTCAGTAAATGATCCTCATATTGAAATATCTGCGACTACAGCAGACACTCAGAATGTCTAAGAAAAGCCTTTTAAAGAATGGCCTTTGTCAGCTATTTGAGAAAAGCAGGCTATAGGTTAAAACATTTTTAAGAAAATAAGCAGTACTCTTTCATTTATTCCCATTGGCCAGGAAAGCACCAATACTGGGGAGGAATTTTTTTGAAAGGATCCTAAAGAAGAGGAAATAAATCAATAGAATTGTATAGAAAGTACAGTAGAAAACTGTAATTCATATAGAAAATACGGATCAAAGCCTAGTCAAAAAAAATACAATTTTTTTCCAAAGTAACAGTGCTTCCACATGACATAGACAGGGAGAATCTAACAGACCTTCTACAGTAGAGACACAATTCTTGTTCATTTTTGTGGTACAAGATGATGCAGAAGTCACCTGCAGGAACAAAGCACCTGACAAAGCTAAGACTTCTGCTTTCAGGAATTAACTGAGGAAAGGATGTCTCTTTTCAAACCTTCCTAGGAAAGCTCAGATTCTGACCTCTTTATAAAGAGCAGTACCTTATTCCATGACTAATACTCGTCTCAGTGGGACCATCACTTTAAGCATTCCCTTAGCTACATAAAACCATAGACAAACCACGAAGAAGAATGTCCTGAATACACAGGTTTTCCCAGGAACCCTATCTCAGCCAGATCTACTGTACTAAGCCTGCACCACAGACTGTAAAACATAACATTATTCTTGGATGAATCCACAGAGGAACATTTTGTCTTAAGCTCTTTACTATTTAGTGAGCTAATGCAAACCTTAATTCAAGAGTGTAGAAATATGGAAGGCAACATTGCAGCATTTTAACTATTTTTTCTTATATTTACATAAAAGCTAAACAAACAAGGAACATATGGCTTTCCTCTAAAAGAGAAATATGCATGGTATGGCAGCAGACAGAAATAGGCAAGGCATGATGAATATCCTTAAGAATCAAGAAAAGAAAATAGCTCTTTATAGCCATCGGGTGGGCTTCTAAAAGCGAAAAAGTTGAAGAAAATTATTGAGAAGGTTTAGACCCAGGGGCATCACAGATCTTAAGATTCTGACTTTTCATAAATGCCTGTGCTTTTGATAAGCAAGTCATGTTGTGTAAACATTTTATCTGTATTACAGAATCTGTCACTAGTTTCCAAGAAGAAAAGCTCTACAGGGTACTGCTTTTTCATTTGGGAAAAACAAAAGCAGGCATGGATGAAAAATGTAGGCTGTTTTGACTTATGCCATTACAGTTGCTATTAAAAATATGATATGTAATATATATTTAATTGCTCTTCATATTAGCATAAGGTCTGCTACCTCCAGTGGACACTCCAGATCAATGAAAAAACTCCTAACACCACCGTGCACCTACCTCGTACAGATTAGGGACAAATTTTATACCAAACCTTGTCAAACTTGGCTAGTGAAAAACTGTTAGCCACACTGCTACTTAAAATCCCAGAATTAATTTAATGGAATTTTACCTCAAGTAGCAGAAAAATACTTACCTTAAAATAAAGCTGATTTGTATGGCTTTGATGAACTTTTTTTCTAGTCATGGACTACGGAAAGTCACCACTGAATCCAATCTGCACAGCATTAAGCTAATGTTTTTAATTAGAATGGAATACCTCTCTGCACAGCAAATGCTTATATGCAATTGGACTCTTCCCTAATTCATTTGATGTTTGAGGGACAGAGATTTCTTTAGATTCATATCCAATTTCTCCCTAAAGCACAAATCTTTGAAGTGGTACCATTAGTCTATGCAATGCAAATACAAACAACTTCCCAGCTCCTACACAGGTGAGCTTTATAGGAGAAATATTTCTCCATTGTTTTGGAGAAAAACGGTTCTACCTGGGAGCCTTGGTGGACAAAAAGTACAGAGATGACAGGACTGAGTGGATATAGGTATCACTGCTCTACTAAAGGGTTTTCAAGGCAGGTCACTTCAGGGTAAGCAGTAAGAGGGAGCTTAAACCTCACTGAGGAAACAGCAAAATAGGTGGTAAATGTCTAAATACTTTTGAAAATAAAGCCTTAGTCCTTTCTTCAAAACACATTGCAAGATGATCTCTACATCACTGGAAAGAACATATGACTAACCTATGCCCATTAGACAACTAGTCTTGAAAAAAATTCAAAAACTCAGCACGATGCTTCTCTCTGTTCAGTGTCCATACCATAGCTTCCATCATGACAAAATGTAATCTACAGTGATACAAGGGTCCTCGCATGCAAAAGATCGGTACTTTATTTCTTTGGACAGACAAACCAACCCCATGAACCATACATCTGCTTCTCAGTGACTGTTTCAGCTTTTAATATTACATTGAGATGAATAAATTGTGATTTCTAGTGCACCAGAAGCCTCACAGTCATTTCAGCACACTTTTGAACAAGTTTTCTCAGTCCCCCACAGCTAGATAAAACTGCCAGGAAAACTGTCCTCCCTCCAGCCGTTTCCTTGTGAAATTACAGGCTTGCACTGAACCACAATATTCTAGAACTTACTACTTTCATTTGTCATCCTCCTTAACAGTCAAAGGATGCACTGTGAAGTCTTTTGTCACAAGTCAATTATTCACCACTGGCTACGTGTGGAAGTCATCAGAAGCAAATTCAATTGAAGTGTTACACACTTTAATTAAAGAATTCACAGCTCGCTTAGACACCAATGTGAAGGTTTATTATCAAAAGAATTCAATATGAGGTATCATCATACACACAGACTCTTAAGGTAAGCCCAACTATTTCCCTCTTTATCACATCAGCAAAAAACAGGGATTACTAAAAGCTTACACTGTGTGCCAGCACCTGAGTTGTCACACACACTTGGCTCCAGGCTACAACACCAAGACCAACCAGACTATTTAAAAAACTGGGATGTGTATTTTGGTGACTGAATCTGAGCTGCACCTTAAATAAATAACACAGCTCGAGAGACAAGGGTAAGGGGGTCTGCAGATGTGATCAACAGGCTCTCAGTGATGGGGAGCATTGTCTGTTCCACACACAGAGGAGCCAAAGGCCAAGCCAGGCAATCCTTTGAACACAGATGCGGAACTGGTGTTCCAGGAGAAGAAAAACCACTCAAGACAAATCTAAGCGTTCAGCTATGGCATAAAGGTTACAGTTTACGCTCTCACTTTACCAAACAAAGAATCCATGCATAAAATAACTGATTTAGCAACTAAAACTACACAACCGAGCAGTCTTAGAAGATAACATGCTTGGGATTGCCCAAAACAGTGCAGCTGATCAGTTTCCAGCCACTTTCATAGCCCGCTCAATCAGCTTCAGCAGGTAGGGAACCACGTTCTATGAGCTTTTGTTACACACCTGCGTTACATGCAGCTTTTCCTATAAAAATTCATTCAGCTTCTTCAAACAGCTGTCAGAAAACTGCATGTTTATAAATAATTTCTAATTATTATAACTTCAAAATCTGCTAAGCAGTAACTACTCCTTTTCTTTGAGTCACAACACAATAGCAATGACATCTGTACATTCATAAATGAACATCTTTATTGCTGCATTGACTCTAAAAGTTTGCAAGCAGTATTTTTGACCCATCATATCTAAATTCATCATAAACTTTCCAAAGACAAAATTTTCAGAGCATCTGTAATAAAGATGATTCTTTTAAAGACTTATCCACCACTTTGATATGCTGCAGAAAACATCTGGATCACAGAGGTCAGAAGCACAGTGGAAAATATCCAAAACACAGGAGAGAGCCTCTGAGGACTAAGATCCTATACAGCTACTGTAACTTAGTGGAGCTAAAGCCATTTACATTGGTGTTGGTATGAAAAGAAAATAAAAAAGATATATTTAAAATGCATATATGACAGCACATAACAACCAGATGCAGGTGGAACATACCTGTTTCTAGTTATTTTACTATGGAACCAAATTAGCCTTCAAAGCATGATGCCCGTTTCAACACGTTACTCAGTTCACTGCACGTGAAATACAGTCAGTCTGCTACTAATTCGACCGCTAAAACTAGCTAATAGTACACATTCTCTGTGGAGTAACTTGTGTTGGGATCAGTCTATCCCCATTACAGGAGGACGCATTTAGATTCTGAAAAACCAGTTTCATATTGGAATCTTTCGTTCTCTTGTAGCAAAATATACAGGCACGATTAGAGTTAAGTAACACAATGCACACTACCAGGGGAGGGGGGATTTTTTGTTTCAGACTAAACCGCCTATCCTCATATCCCAAACCACATTCTTTACCTTCTTTGGCTTAAACAGACTTGCAAGAAATTGGGCAAGCAAGCTTTGCTCCTAGGTTCACATCCAATAGAAATGAAAAAGCACGGGACTGGATTGAGACCAAAATCACTACAAAAATCAGCAAAGCTTGCTCAGAAATATTTCATTAGCAAAGGTAAGAGGCACACAACTTACTCTGGTCCTGACAATCTAACTTGCCAGAAAGGGGTTCCCCATGGATGCTTGTGACCCAGCTGTCTCCAGGAAATTCTTTCAGTTACTCAGTACAGCTGAAAGATATAGGGGTCAGCATGATCACAGTACAGTGCTAGCTGTTGAGGGAGCAGAAAAATATATTGCAGCTGGGCTTCCAGCAAAATACAGTAAGTCAGATGGTAAACACCTCTGTAAGAACATTAGAATAAGAGTAAAAAAAAACATAATTGAGGTTCAAGACAGGTTTCTGCTTCCAGAAAGAATAAACTAGCAAAGATTAAACATAAGAACCATCAGTACAACAATATGTCCAGTACAAAGGAAAAAGAAATGGAGATATGAAAATCAGACCCAAAATTGATAGACACAAAAAGACATGGGGGAGGGGGGGAAGTGGGAGGATGGTGCACATTCTCACAGGAAAGAACTGTTGAAAATTAAAAAGCAATCACATATATACAGTTCCAAGTCCTTATGGATCACAACCCTTCACATTTCCCTTCTGCTGGAGTGCTACAGCTATGATCAGAGACAAGTCCTTCCTCACACAGCAACAGACAGGATCCCAAATCAAGCAAAGCTTGCAAATGGCATTGCTCTATCTTCTCTCTGGAGTAAAAACCGGCAAAGAACACCACAGGACCCTTCCATTGTTTAAGCGAAAATGCATCAGAATACACTACTACAGCATAACATTTTCAACAGAGAAAACTTAGCAATGGTGAGCATGACATTAAAACAAGATTGTCAGTAGAGCAGATCAGCACACTTTATGCTTGTAATGCTTGTAAAGCTGATTCCTCTAATGCTTTCCAGAGCCATGGCACATTTTACACAGTCCCTCAAAAATGCCTTTTTTTTTTTTTTT
>VZTO01010504.1:0-41932 GCA_013400615.1 Syrrhaptes paradoxus | reverse complement strand
TTTTTCTAGAAAATACAAATAATAGAAATTAATTTGTCAGCCCGTGTTTAGGCCCCAGCCTGTTCCACAGCAAAACATTGAGGAAAGCTGGTTGAAATAATTATTCTCGACTTATGCAATCGTTCTTTTTTATTTCTGAAGGCTAATGGAGTGAAAACATGCTTTCCAGACCTTTGCTAATGACAGAGTCAGAAATAATGATCAGGGACCCTTATGTTGCTCTCATAATGAGGAAAGCAACACAAAATGATAGGGATGCAAGTCCTCAACAATCACTTGTTCTTTATTNAAATCAACACACCTCAAAAAAAAAAAAAAAAAAAAAGGACTCTGACAGATCTAGGAATCCCTGTTTTACACGCTGCTCCAGGGGTAAATTGCAAAGAGTCTTGGCAGACATCGTGAGGGAAACTATCAGCTTCCTGATGTTTCTTGTAAGTGACCAGAGAAGCGCATAAAACCACAAATAAAGCCATTTGTATTGCTAAATCAGTCCTGAACATGGTGCTTTTTCTAGAAAATACAAATAATAGAAATTAATTTGTCAGCCCGTGTTTAGGCCCCAGCCTGTTCCACAGCAAAACATTGAGGAAAGCTGGTTGAAATAATTATTCTCGACTTATGCAATCGTTCTTTTTATTTCTGAAGGCTAATGGAGTGAAAACATGCTTTCCAGACCTTTGCTAATGACAGAGTCAGAAATAATGATCAGGGACCCTTATGTTGCTCTCATAATGAGGAAAGCAACACAAAATGATAGGGATGCAAGTCCTCAACAATCACTTGTTCTTTATTTAAAAGGCAAATGGAGCGTTCAGACAAGTTCTTTAGGTTAATGGAGCCACAAATAAGGTTTTGGGGCAAGGATTTTTCACAAATAATGCAACACGGGCAATACCTTCTCTGGAGGACAGAAATATTTACAGATGTTGAGATTTTACTGACATGGAGAGGCAACCTAAAAGCTAACACTGCGAGGGCAAGCCAAATCCATCCTTTATTTCTCATCCTCCCACATCTGCACACACAGTCCCGTAGGGTGCAGAGGCACTGCCTGCCCACCCTGGGTTTTGGATGTATCAGAAGAAGATACAGGGAGTCATCCACAAGACATTCAGCTTCAGAGGGAAGGGGCAGAGTGTGGGAAGCCCCCCAGGCTCTTTCCTGACAGTCAGATGCAATTTGTTTGACAGCTGCTACAAACAGCTGGAAGAAGTGAGATCTAGGGAAGGCTTCTGCCCTGCAAGGTCTTTCTCGCTAAAGGAGACTTGTACCTGTTTCTTTCTCACAGGCTGGTGATGGCAGCAGCAGAGTGGAGCCCCTGTAACCTTGGGACAGCAGTTCACGTCCAGGTCTCCAGAGGGATCTATTTTTTCACCAGATCACCAAGTGAAGCAGGTTCGTGTTTCCCTCTTGGTTCTTGTCATACTCATCCGTTCTGCTGTAAATAGAACTGACGAAACAGCCATAGGCTGAGTTTCAGAGAGAGGGACCTCAACTCCGTGGTCACTAGCACCACATAAATTAATTTTACACCACTGCTTTCACTGCTACTGCAGCAAGCGGACAGCCAGGCTCCGGCATGATCTCTGCCATTCAGTCCCAGCTCTCTGCACTCTCTATAGAAACACAGGAGGGAATACAAATATCCTCCTTCACTCTTAGCAGAGCCTACCCTGTCCAGGGAGGTTCCTCTTAGTCCTTCTCAGGCCGCTGGTTCAGATGGTTAAAAAAAATACAAATGCAGGTATACCCTGCATTTGATTACTCAGAAGTAGAAGGCAGTACGTAATCCACCAAATAAGTTCTGAAACATGCATAATTAGTGCAATTAACAGTCTCTCATTCCTTTCAATATGAGACCATCACAGGGGAAAAAAAATTCTAACAACCACTATGATATTTATAACTTGGTAAGAATCATGAAGTAGTCTCTTGGAGAGAAAGAGATAATAACTTAGATATGTTTAGTTTTTATCAAAGCCTGCTGAGCATTTACATATTAGAAAAAGAAATTTAAATCCATTGATCTGTAAGGGTTTATGACAAGAGAAACAAATTTGAGAAACTGTTTCAATTCTCAAGTCCCTATTTTAAGAAAGCTATTTTCCTGTGTTGAGATCCCCTCAATGCTCACATGCTTGGTGACTTTGTCACCGTTTTTCAGTGGGAGCCTATGAGCATGTAGAGACGCACCTTGAAGTGATGGAGGAAAGCTGCCTGGTCCTGCAAGTCAGGACTTGAGCCCAGCACCCTATCTGACATTTCCCTGGAGTAGTCATCTGTGAAAAGAGATGTGGAGACAATGTGCTCAAAATCTGTGACCATAAAAGATTCCACAAAACTTTGTGGGTTTACATTAGGGTAAGTGATGTTTTGTTTTGAAAGGCAAAAAAGCTACTAAAATCTATCAATGGATCCATCTTCATAGGTGCAACTTCTCCCATAAGTTTTTTGACTTTCACTTGAGATGCTGAATGAAATCAAGGTATTCCTCATATTTAAATGGAAATAGACTCCTCTTCTGTTATCTTTACATTGTTCTATAGAAATGAGTCTTTCATGCTGTAGAGCAAGGACCAGCTGAAGAAATTCTGCTACTACAACTTTATCTCCCTACCCTGACCAAGACAGTATGAGATGCTAATCACCCTTCAAACCTCGCAGCGTGAAGACTGACTCTTGAGATTCTCTTAATGAAGACCCAGCTGCAGTAAGCTGGCTTCGTGCTTTGGACAGATGGTACAAAAATGCCCAAATAATGAACTAGGAAGGGCAATTGTCCAAGAAAGTACTTCAAGTAACTTTAAATGCACATGACTATGTGTAGTTTATCAGCCAATGCATGAATCTGTAGTCATAAGCACAGCACCAAGCTCTGGGAAGATATAAGCTGCCTTAATCACCTTGCCCTCGGGCAGGAGAAGCACACAAGGAGAAGGGTGTCATGAGTAGCTGAATGACACGTGCTGAGGATAGAGTAAGTAGGTCTTGGCAGTCACCTACACCCCCACCAAGTCTGATTCACTCATTGCTGGTACAACACTGTCACCTTCACCTGTAAGAGACTAACGCTAACATACGCAACCAGCTAAAAACAGCCTGTGCTGGAAAAAAACATTGGCAAAACAGTCAGTGATAAGATCCAAATGTATTACCCTCATGTAACAGATACATGTATAGGGAAAAAAAAAAAAAGAAAAAAAAAAGAAAAAAAAAAAAGAAAAACCTGCATTAGGGCTGCCATGAATAAGAGTCAACTGGATCAGAAGAGTTCCTTGTTCCTGCAATCCAGGTGAATGACTTGGCATTTGGCAACATTAAAAAGCACTTTACTGAAATGGACACTGCAGACTGCACCACCCTGCCTCTCTGTGTAACCACTCTGTCCCCATCACTATTGGCTACTCTGACAGTTTGTGTGTCATCTTCAGATTTTATCAGCAGCAATTTTATATTTCTTTCCAGATCACAGATAGAGAAATTGAAATAACACTGGACACAGACTATTTTACAAAAACCTCACTCCCATCAGTCAGCATTCACTGCCTCTTTTGACTCAAGTCAAAATATTGCACTGGACCATGTTGAACACATTGCAAAAGCATATTACATCTCTGCAGTCACTGTTGACAACTAAATTTGTAATCACATACAAAATGAAAATTGTTCTGTTTAGCAGGCTCTACCTCCCTGAAAGCTATGTTGCCTGATACTAATTATATTTCTCGTTAGCAATTCAATCTCCTATTTCCCTGTGCATTATTTTGCCAGATATTGATTTCAGGTTGGTCAGCTTATAATTATCTTAACTGCTTCTCACATCTGAAGTACTGGCAAAACCAAAGACCTTTGCAGTCATCTGTAATATTGCCAGCACTCCCAAGTTCATTAAAACCAGATGTTTCCTGAGCCAACTCTCTCAAGACTCTCAGGTATATGTTATCCTAATAGATAATGTTTACCAGACTCCTCAGTTACTTCTCCTTGAAAGTAATCAACCTTATCTAAGCCCATATGCTGTGGCTTTTAAAACATAGACTGGAAATCACGACATAATGCTTTTAACTCCCTCAGCTCATTGTAATATCTTTAATTATCTCTGCCTGATAATGCCAGCATTCCTATTGGTCCCAAACCTGCAGAAAGTCCTTGTTGCCTCTACTTCTTCTCACTAAACCAGAGGGTTTACAAGTTGTGTTTTGCTGTCCTCTGATACAGTGACCACTTTTCTGCTGCTCCTTTCCCCTCTCTGACACTGAAGGGGTGTCGTGGACAAGGAACAGCAGACGAGTCTGGAGGAGGATGAGGAAGGATTCTCAACATCTGCCTAGGGATTCAGGGGCTCTCTGCAATTCACCTATAGGTTAATAGGGCCAAAAGCCCTGCCTGCAATTAGGGGAAAATAGCACAAGGAGAAAAGTTTGCTGCCATCCTCAGGGTCTCCATACTGTTGTATAGGGCTTTTCTCCATCCAAAAAATTTAAGAAAAGTAAGGTAGTAGTTGGCACAGAGCCTATAACAAAGACAGAGAAGTCACTGCTCTAAACTACTAATTTTGTGTCTTTTTCCCATTCTACTCCATCTTTTTTTTCAGATTACCTGTCCCATCTTGTCTTCACTGCCACACACACAACTGAACTAAAAGCTTTGCACTCAGAATAAATATCTACTACAAGGAGAAGCTTGTTATAGTAATAACACATTCATCGCACACACACTGCATTCTAATAACTATGGTCATGTAGAGAAATCCTCTTAAATCAAAGAAATATCGCAATGAATAATGAAAATGTTCAACAAAACTCTCTGAAGCAAACAGGGAAATAGAAAGATTGTTTGACCTTTTAATACTGTAAATACATCTGCAGTGCCCAAGGAATGGCTGCATCCCACAGCCTCCTGAACAAACACCCGATGCCTCTAATAACACCATTTTCTTGCATGTCTCTGGAACAGCCACATGGCTCCTCTTAAGCAGCAGGACAAGACCGTTGGGATTTTATGGAGCAGTATTTCCCAGGTGTTTTGGGTTTTGTTTTTCTTCCAGGAACTGTCCATTGAGTAGGCTAGGTCATCAAATGCACCAAGGGCTGCTTTATCAGACATGACCAGCCTGAAGAACCAGCTGCAGTGAAACACATGTCCCACTGGACAAGCCCCCACGTATGGCCTGATCTTGGAGGTCTCACTGTCCTGAAGAAGCTGTGAGGGTCAGAGGGGGATTTTGGTGAGTGCCTGGGGCAATGACATCCAGCATCGCCTCAGTATCTCCCTTGGCTGACAAGGGAAGCAGCCTCCATAGGTTTTGTGGTCCACCCCATGCAGAAGTAGTTGCAGGAAGAAGTCTCCTCATTCTCTGAGATTGGGTGCAAGCCTATACACTCCCCAAAGCATTTTCTATGAACTTCCAAATGGCAGTGATAGGCACAAAGCATAAACTTGTCTGCATTACGCGAACTGTGCACAGGGCAAAGACCATCAAGTTAATTCTACTCTAATTATCTCCCAAACTGGAAGGAGAATAGCTGTGAAGCTGCTTTGCTGTACAGCAGAGCTAATTTGCTGGGCCCTGAAAGGTCTACTGGGTCTCTGGAAGATGAGCTATTATCTGCACAGAGCCGTGCTGTGCCATGAAGACTCACCAGCTTGTTAAGAGGTACCACTGCAAAGCCCTGGGTCAGGTTTCCAAAACAGTTCAGTTCCCACTGTGGCAGGTCTGTGAAACTCTAGTCCCAGGTATGAGTACTGATCTGTTTAGAAAAATCACGCCCTAAGCTCTTGAAATCTGCCCTTTCTCATGCTCTTCCAATTACTCCTTCTCATTTAACAGCCTGGTAGTGCTGAGTGTTGGTGTGATCAGCACAGAAATAGAAATGGGGTTTTAGAGTCTGCAGAGCAACCTCTGGTTGGAATGTTTTAGCCGTTCTTCCTTGAAAGTAGCATTAAGACTGGGAAGAAGATAGTAACGACGTGTTGAAAATGATACCCACAGAAAGCAAAACTGTTTCACCAATCTCTCACAATTCTTTGGCCATGTCAAAGGAAAGCTGTGACTTACTCAGACTGCCAAAATGCTTTTGAGCAAACATTGCAAAACCCAGAAAATCTGGGAATTAACACAGAGTATAAGGAAGGGAGATAAAATATTTTCTGGATGAAACTTTAACAAAGAGAAGGAAAGCAAAGAAGTGAAGAATCAAATGGCCTATTTTCACCTTGGCAAGCGTCATATGCCTCAAGGCTCCACCCTGGATCCTGCACTGTTTGCTTTGCTCGTGTTTATGAATGATCTAGAAAGGGATGGAACTGGAACAGCAAAAATAGCACCAGACACAAATTTTTAGGTGGGTCAGTAGTAGGAACAATTGTGATGACATTCAGGAAGACCTTAGGCAACCAGATGACTGGCCCACGTAATCAAATTCCAGTGCTGAAATACCAAAGACACATAACATTTGAAAGGAGAAAAAAAAATATGCTGTGTCCCACAGCAGGCCAACACCTCCTCTGTCTGCCCCCCACCCTGGCTCACAGCGTGGGGCTCTGCCCTTTCATACAGGCAGGTCCTCCTCTGCCTTCTCTTGTCCGCCACGCACAAATACCAACATGGGTCCCTCAGGTGCCCCTTGGCCTTTGTTTTGACAAGGAGCACCAAGCAGGAGAGCAGAGAAAGACAGAGGATGCAACAGGAAAGAGGAAGAGGCTGCGATGTTGTAAGGAGGAGGAGAAAAAAGGACAGAGACAGAGCAGGGAGGAGGAATGGTCAGGAGATGGGGCATGGGAGAGGATGCTGCACTGCAAGTGGTACAAAGATAGAATGTAGGTGACACAAAGAAGTAGTCCAGGAAATCACTGTAGATATATTAATGTAGATTCAGTGGGTGTACAAATGATAGCAGGGAGCCAAAATTAATTAGAAATGAAACGCTGAAAAATGTTTGAGCAATTTTGTGTAAGCACTACAGACTCAGCTGAAATGCTGCACATAACATCTCTTTGTAGGTTCTAAAAAAGTCCTCAGAAATACTACATAAGTTAAATGGGGTTATGAGATGCAACAGGGAGGAAAAATAATTCAAAAATTGCTGTTAAAGCAAGATATTGCAAAGTCATCCTAGGAAAAGAGCAGCAGACAAAGCTAATGGCTAGGGTTAGGGTTAAAAATGACAACAATAAAAGATCTACAGACAGAGCAGGGCAGAAAAAGGGACACAAAGGAACAGGGAGGCTGCGAATGTGTTCTGCACTGGCAGCTTCTGCACCTCCAGGATGCCTGAGGGTCTTGGGTAAGGCTGTGCTGACAAACAGGGCAAGTGGAAGGGTTGGAGTTAGTGTTGGGAGAGGGACAAAAACTGCTGGAGTAGGGCAGGAAAGGGACTGCCAAGGGATAGATTGTCTGCAAAAACATTTCTCCTGTGAGAGCTTGCTCATCCTAGCCAGGACTGGGAAAGCTAAGACAAAAGTCAACAATTTGGACTAAAGACGTGGATTAGGGTTTGTGTTGGTAGGGGTGCAAAGCCTAGCTCTCTGTTATTGAGTGGGGCTGGAAACAGGCTGAAAACCCAATGCTTAAGCTGCTGGAAGAATTCATCCCCTGAGACCTTTTGTACAATAATGTGATGAAGGAATGTGTAATCTTTACCGTATACTCACTTTATCCCTACTCCTTACTTCAAAATGTCAGGAAAAGAGACATGCAGTGGGAAAAAAAAATCACAAGGGAGCTCACCATGGGTAAAAAGAAATATTAAATACTTTCTGCAAACAGGTATTTGAGCCTGTGTACCCATCGCTATAGTAGACCAAGGACACAGGATGATTCAAAATGAAAATGTATTTCTCTGTGGATAACATTAGTTTTCAGAGTTACGGGAGTTAATGATAACAACAATTTTTCGAGTCTATTAAATGCCATACTTCAAGGCTTAATCCAACCTCTAACTATTTAGGGATCAGGATGAGATCTAATGGGGCTTGAGAACAAGGTTGAAAGGATTGATTATCCTGCATCTGCCTGCTGTGAGGTTCTTACATCTTCCTCTGAAGCATGTAGTGCTGGCCAGGGTCAGAGGCAGGATGCTGGATGGGAAGGTGCCCTGGATTAGCTTGTTTGTACTCCCTCTGCTCTGCCCCAGCTGCAAGCTATGCGAGGTTTTATGTCTGTAATCCACAGCTCTCCTTGAGGAACACAGAAGGCCTCTGAAATGCTAAAGAAGCTTACCTGAAACCACGAGTAAACCCAGCAGTCAAACTTCTGGCAGAGATCTTGGCTTCTTCCTCTTCTAAATGGCTCAAGGTTTGGATGTCTTTGTTTTCAGCCCTGTATCTGAAAGATAAAGGAATTAGCAGGATTTCTTTAATCTTTGTGTTCTCCCAGATAAGTGTATTGGAGGAATTTTGTAGGTTATGGAAATATTTACTTTGAATTAAAATTAAAGCTGCACCATGCTGTGTGTTATTGTATCTCAGCGTAGGGCAAAGCTGAGCCACGCGGTCTCCCGTACCTGACTGCAGAAACATTCTGCCTTTGCCCAGACCTGGAGAAATGAAACAATGATGCTCTCTTCTCAGCAAAACCCAGCTTATATCTGTTGTGACACAGAACACTTGGGGTCCAAAAAGTCTCCTCAAATATGTATTTTATTTTCAAAATTTCACAAGGAAATTGATTTTGGCCTTTAAACAGCAAAGAATGAGAAGTGTAACCGAGACAGTACGCCCAGTTATTGATAGAGGAGACTAATTGTATTTCTGTGTCAGCTTCTTTTAGTGAATGTAAGAATATCTCAACTAGTTTCACCAGCCAGTTTCCTCTAATTTAACTAGAGGGAAGGTTGCTGCTACCATCTAAGATAACGAAGAAAATAGAAAAAAGCAAAAAGTGATATACAATTAGCAGGTAGACATGCTTCCTCACTCTGAGCAGAGTCGTTGCTGGTGTCTACAAAACTTCCTTCCCACCTCCAAAGAAAACATAGTTTTCAGAAAAGATCAAGGCCAGAACACACTCTAAATCCCACGGGAAAAAAATTGTGAACGAAGTGAACATACTTCTCTGGTGCAGTGCTGCTCTACCTGGGCAGAGGGATATGGGGAAGGTGGAAGCACAACATGAACCCTTCCCATCTTGGCAGCTGTTGGCCTCTCTAATTCCTCGTCAAGACCGCATGAAACCCTCCCTGAATACAGCAGCCCACCAAGCAGCATAGCTCCAGCACCAGGTAACATGCTTTCTTACCTGCATCCTAGNCTGCCTTCAGTAAGCTCTTTAGATTCAAGCACTAACCTCAGGCCAATATTTTATTTCAAAGCTGGATTACTGCCTTAACTCCCTCTCCCCATATTTCTACCACTTATCTCAATGCTCTCTGACTGTGAGGATGTAAGACAGCAACAAAGGACCAGGAAAAAGACAAGGGATTAAGGTATAAATGGATCTAAATACTTAATAACTGGAAGGAAGAAAAGTGCGACCTACATTAATCAGAGGTAAAGCAGTGACAATAGGCTTCAGCTGGTTGTGCACCTAATGTTTTCTTTATTTATTATTAAGACACTAGGTAGCAAGAAAACATGCTTGAAAAGGTTTTATTCAAATGTGGATTCTGCTACTATTTGGAAGCTTTCTACACTTTGGAAACAATCAGACAGCATTTGAGGGAAAAAAAGAAAAAGAATTCACCTTTATGACAACAGGTACTCCAGAAAAGAGACAGTTGAGAGTTGCAGATTGAACCCTCCTGTGTGTAAATTACTGAGATTTCTGTTTAATTTCACCATGAGGATCCTGTTGCCAGTTCTTGAAACTTATCCTCATGCCTTTCAAACTGCAGCTTGAAGCTCCAGGCCCTGGAGTCAAGAGATGTGTTGAGAGTCTCAGCTTCCATCACAAGTAAAATTGAGGCTTGACTTGTGATCGTGAAAATAATGTTGAATGTCAACAAAATTCAGGTATCAGGGGCAAAACCCCACCCTCTTCTATCTTTTTTGATTTACCATTTTTAAGGCAACCTCCTAAGGATGGTGTACTAACTTGTCTTCTGAACCACTGGAGTGAGCAGTGCAGTAAACACGGGGCTGTTGCAAGTATGCAGATCCCTCACGGCTGTTGTCTGCATCCTTTATTTCTCACTCCATCTGCTACTAGGGGAAAAGACAGAATGTACAAATGGCTAGTGCAAACAGCTAGGCTTGTGCCATCCCCTGCCTTGTGGGAAGTCTGGGAAGAAGACTTGCTCTGCTGAGACTTCTTGGCCTGTCCAAACCGGGAGGTGTCTTTGGGGTCCCCAAGCCTGAAGCAGTGAGCAACTGGGAGTGATGCATATGCCATAAGTTAAACCTATACCTTGTCTGCTACCCTCCTTTGAAACAGTACAGCTTGACTCATTGGCTGTACTCTTGTCTCAGTAGCCTCTCGAGCTCTGAGCTGGATTGGGTTTCCTTTAACAAATCAGCCTCCTAGTCCCCATTTTAACATTAATTGATTGGAGATGCTTTTAACTGTTCCTTCTGGGTGTATTAATTTTTTACAGATTGAATTTGGTTTGATGAGGCAGGAAACCTGAAACTATTCCTGGCATCTCCTGCATACTCAGAATAACTGCTCTAATGCATTCAGAGAAGCACACAGCAGCAGGGTGGCAACAGAGCAGGGCTGGGGAGGGGGCAGGCAGAAGGACAGGGGTGGGGGGAGCCTAGGCAGTCACCTATCCATTTCCAAAAGACATCAGTAAGTGATTGCTTACCCATGTCGTCTTTTATATTAAACATTTTTCCCAGCAATGCAAGTATTTCGATCAGTCTGGGGCTGCTGACATTAACAGATATTAAATACACTCAGGAGAAACATGATCAAATGTTTGAAGTGTCTAGTGAATGTGCTGTTAGCTGCCCTCCCAGGGAGGCTTAGAGCAAGCTATTGTGTTTTGCTGAGCGAGAGTAAGGCTGCAATATTAGACAAGGAAACCAAAGGCAATTTTATCAGCAGTGTTATGCAGCTCTGGAACACATTGCTAAAGGATTGGAAGCTTTTCTATTACAGCCATCAAATTACTTGCTATTCTTAAACATTGAAATGTCATTTTGCATTTTAAACCCTTGGAGTTGGCACCTGTAAAGGATTGCTATGCTCAGCAACAACATCTCCTCATTCTGACACTGTGGCAAGGCTGTGGGCAGGGCTTTGACGCCCTGTTAGACCAGACAAAGGTTTCATCCTTCCTGCTCACCCAGAGAGGACTGGGAGATACACTTGGCCAAGCTCCTCTCTCATGTAACCCTGCTCAGCTCAGCATGTTCAACCCATAGATGAGGTTGACTGATTCCCTTCTTGGTGAGATGCCCTGGATCATCAAATAGGCCTTATCCATCTCAGAGAGTGTCCAGTTCTTCCTCCAATGAAATTTGCTATCTTTTTACTTCCAGAGATGCAGTACCAACAAACCCCATCATTATAGCTCAACTACTCTGCTCCTGGAGCAGAGGAAATAGCAGATGGGAAAACAATTGGCAGAGGAGGAAAGGAGGCAGCATGCTGGAGGTTATGTGAAAGAACATCAGGACAAAAGACTGGGAGAAGATTCATGAGGACAGCAGGGCCATACATCGCACATTGGGGTTTCCACATACCCTCACCCTTTAGCACCTGTACAGTACCATGTTCCCTTTCTCCCTCCTGTCTGTAACCCTGGGCTGAACGGCTGGATCAGCCCAGATGTACCCCAAGGCAGTGACTCTACAGGCTAGGCAGTCAGTGCAGGTGGCTTCAGTCAAGGCTTTGAAACTACTCATTAATCAGTCACGATGGTCAAAAAGTAATTGGCCAATGCACTGTAGAGGATTTTAACCCACCGTACTTGTTGGTACCCACTGGGTACCAACAGGTGCTGGCTTTGGTGAACTTATGCTCTCCTTTAGCAAAGCAAGCCTAGGCCCTCATATTTGTTCGAGTAGCATGCTTATTTTAAATTCAAACCTGCTGTCTTTTTCTACTCCTCTTTTTCTGTTGATAAAGATGGTTTTATGACAGATCTTGATGGATAGGAATTGTCTGCCATATGTTGTTTCCTTTCCTGACTGTTATCTCCATATGTCAGATGTGCTTGCATCTGATGATCTCCATACAAATGATAACAAAACAAACTGACAAGGAGAGGCCACACTACAGGGGAAGCAGAATCCCAATCAGAGAACTGAAATACCAGTAGACAGCCTTTCTACTGGAGACAGCATGGTTTACATGCTGTCACTCAGAACTAGTGACTAGCTGCTCCTTCCAGGCACTCTCACACATTAGTTGCTCTCTGACTGCTCAGAAAGGATGTGTTCAAGGGGAAATTCCCTGGGGATCCACGACCCTGATGAGGATATACAGAATCTAGCAAGAGACCTTGTGAGTAAGGGTTGTTTTGCCTCCAGCATAATCAGTGCCAATCTTTTTATGTCTTGTTTTTTCCTGGTAAATTGGGTAAATTATCAGAAGTGTCTCAAGTGACTCCAATTTACCAGAGAATTGATCTCCTAAGTCCCTTAGACACCTCTGAAAATTGGATCCCTTCTCTTTTACAGTCGTTGCCTTTCTCTTTCATTTTCTTCTGACCACATTCCCATTTTCTTCTGCATCTTTGAGGTTTCTCTCATTCTCCAAGAGATCCAACAGCAAGGAGTATTTAGAAAGCAGAGGATCATAAATATTTGATAATCAAAGGTAGTGTAAGGTGGGAATCCTACCATGTTGCTCCTACTTACTTTTTCCCTATTTGTCCCAATTTTGTCTTCCCAAACCAGATACGGGAATTCCTGCTCATGCTTCAGGCTGGTCCCCCTGCAATGAGCATCTGTGAATATGGGAGCTCTTGGCCTGGACAAAGTCTCCTTTTCAAGTCTATTGCAAAGAGGATAGGCTGTTCCTGGGGAGGCTGGGGACACTGGGGACAGGTGAAGCTGTGCTCCGCAGCACTCTCAGCTCTGTGGTGGGAGCTTTCTTTGAGGCAACACGGATCCAAAATCACATTGTGCAGCCCCTGTGACCATATTGCACTGCAGTAAAGGAATGCATGTGCAGCCCTGCTCCCTTGCTCCTCTGCCCAAACTTTCCACATGAGAACAAGGCACAGTGCCTTTCATCCCAGCTGAATCCACGAGGAATTAGGTTCTTCCTTACGGACCAAGGCAAATCTGTGCAGTTCCCAAGAAAGAACCTACAGCAAGGGAAAAGTAACACATTTTAGTTTCTGACTTCCCCTCACAGTTGTTGCCCTGCTGAGCTGCTCAAGAAATAAAGTGTTGAAACAGAGATCTGTGCAAGGTCAAAGAAGACACCTTTCACTTTAACAAATGACGTTCTCCATCTGTTTAGCATCCCTCTCATGTGTCTGTAACAGATACAGGCAGAATTGATTATCTTTACTTCAGGCCTACTAATTAAAGCCCTCCTCTGATGTAATGGTACCACTAAAATTTCCACTTGGGTCATCTCTGTTTTTCTGTGGATCCTATCTTTTTTTTTTTGGACAGAGAAGATAAAATTTAAGAGGGTAAATTTTTAAGGGAGACCAGACAGAGAAGAAATGAAAGGAGCTGATGAGTCAAAAACCATCTACATGAAGGAGCTCTGAGATCTGAAATAATTCAGGTTGGAAGGGATTTTAGGAGTCCATCTAACCCAAGCACAATCTCAAAGTCAGACTGAAAAGTAGATCAGGTTGCTGAGGGCCTTGTCCAGAAGTTTTTAAGATCTCCAAGGATGGTGATGCCATGTCCTCTCTGGAGACTTGTTCCAGTGCTTGACCACTCAACTTGCAGCCTAGTACAGCAACCTAATAAAGGAATTTATGGCTGATGTCTGTCTTGAGCTATCCTTTCAAGGCAAAACATGGAAAGCAGGGCTGGCTGTAGCCAGTATCTTCCTGGGGCTCAGGATCTACGCAAGAAAAGCTTATGGCTCACAAGAGGAGCCAGTGACTTGGTGTTTCAAGCCTTCCTTCAAGTACAGAACACATCAAGGATGTGTGTGCTCCTAGGGAAGCGTAAGTCAGCCTGTACAGCCATTTGGTGAGCAGTGCTGAGAGAGAAAGATCTGTAACATAAATCACCTTGAAGAGCCACTGTTGAGTCCAGAACTTCCCAGAGCATCCCTCATCAGTGGACTGGCCACATGGCACTTAAAAAACAAGAGTCCTTTATCACCTATGATAATACCAATGTTTTTATTAATCTGATAGTGCCACAGACACTTGCTTTGCTAGAAAACACAGCTGCAGCAGATTTCCTACCATCACCACCTTTATCTTCTGAGGACCTTACTGAGTGGCCCAGGTTCACCATACACCTAAGGGGGCAGTCAGTTTGGGCACAGAGGCAGAAACGAGCAGCAAAGAGCAATCCTGCTTGGAGGACAACAGACCAGGTTATGCCAGCTTCAGTGCCAAAGTCGATGTGTTAAAACTGTGGCCCGAGTGCTGAGACATTGCTGAAATGAGCACTGACGCTTATACGAGCAGTCAGGAACAGGAGGAACACCGAAACCTTCAAGAAACACCTCTTTCTGGAAGGCAGGTTACCACCTCCTAGTCTTGAGTGTAGTTCACAGAGGTCAGAAGTTCTCCGTAACTCTCCAGGTGACTCTCACACTCATAAACCTTGTTGCTGTTTTACTGTCTCTTGTGACGATGGTGGTCCCTTAGACCCTTCCCATGTGAGGAAAGGAGAGAGGCACAGGCTGCAGCTGACCTCTGAACGCACAGGCAAAGCTGAGATTTTTCTAAGAATTTGCAACACACATGTAGCTTATTTGTCAAATTAGTGATACCCGAGATAACAAAAAGCTTGTTGCTTCTCTAATTAGATTAGATTTTAGCTGTTGGTTCAGGCCAGTACTATTGCAGACTGGTTCAGTTGCCTCTGTCCTACATGATGGTTGTTACTAAATGTGTATTTAGAATATTTTTTAAAAAATTAGTGTGATTAATTCTTTTGAGCTAACCGAAACAATGAGTCGACCCAAACAGAGCGAACAGATTGTACAACATTCTTGGACACCCAGGAGTTTTCCGTTATTCGAGTAATTCTAGCACGAATCAAGCCTAAGATTTCAGTATTTAGCAGGAAAGTTCACACTTGTTAAAATTCAAATCTTCTAGGTCACTTGCTCATTAGCCACAGAAGTGCTCTGCTTGGAAGTGCAATATAAATAAATAAAAGATAATGTATGTAATTCAATTTTGATTCAAGAAAAATGAACCTGGAGAATATTTCTTAAAGTCATTTTTTCATAAAGTTCTAAAAATCATGCTTTAACAAATTCTGTTAAAGATACCAGCAGTTTAGCAAGAGACACTGGGATATGGGGAGTGTTGAGAACCAGGAAAGGACCAGTTTGGGTGGACTGTGACCACCCCAGCGTTAGCACTGAAAGAAAGCAACAATTTCAGACCTTCCTCCACAACAGCTCTGGTTACCAGAAATCTGTCTGTAAGGATCTACGTAGTAAATAACTCCTAGTTTTGTCTCTTGTACATCTCTGGCCATTAAGTGCCAGTATTATTGGCCCTGGGGAGCACTTAGTGTCTCCATCTATTTTAATTTCGTATCATTTTTGCACTGGTTCTTTAGAAATGCAATTGCACGCATGGCTTTGTTTCAGTCAATACCACCTAGATGGCTTGAAGTCAGTACTCAAACTCCTTAAAGATAATAATGCCCTGAGATGAAAAGAAAATATTTGACTGCTTCATGCACTTGAATAGAAAGGAATTGAAAGGACCACTACCAACAGCAGACAAGCTCACTGTTTAATTTGATATTTTAAGAGCCTGATTAGATTTTGTTGTCAAACTCTTGCAGTTCAATTCAGTACAGTTTTTACCAACATACAGAGCACTTCAAAGCTGCTGGTGCAATTGTTTCTATTTAGATGGTGCCCTTTAATCAACACAAGATCTAGCGTCACGGGCAGCATGTATGTAGAACTCATAGAAAACCTTGACAAATTAGAGCTCATGGACCTTCACAAGCTCTAAAAACTAGCCTATCTGCGACTGGGAAATAATAGAAATCATAAAGCTTCCCTAATTAGTGCATTCAGTTTTGGTGCCATCTAAAGACTGAAGCATGTAAGTCCCCATGTTTAAAATTAATTCTACAAGACAGAAAGGAATCACAGCAGTGCACAAGCAGAGCCAGGAAAGGTGAGAGAGGAGGAACTGGAACAGCAAAATGACCACAGCACTAATGATTACGGCTAATGAGGAGATGTTGCAAGACCTAAATCACCCAGAGTGAGAGGGTGTGTGTGCGTGTGTGTGCGCACAGGGCTGGAATCAAAAAGGTGAACGGCTCAACCTCAGCAGAGTCGAGCAAATTACTTAATATAAATAACTTCTTGAATGAAGTTTATCTTTTAGCCTATTTACTCTTTACGAAGTGTCTGTTCACTGATTGGAGACTCATCATTTGAAATTGCATCTGGAAACCTGTTAATTAATGCAAATGATCTACAGTCCATTTCAGTACCTGAAATCGTGCTGGTTTTGTCTAGATTTCCAGATGAGTTAATATGCTTCTCTATCCCTCACTGCTGTCCCTCATTAATTGCTAATACTGGTTTTCAAAGGCAGATTCAATTACAAATTCTACATTCACTGTCTGGAAAAAAAAAAAAAAAAAGTCACACAACAGCTAAAATTCCCAGGCAGCTGTAAGCAAGGAAATTCTTATACAAAATTTCTGTGTGCATGTGTACTGCTGGGAACTCTGGCTTCCAGCTCCCCTCAGGACAACTTGGCAGGGACAACAAAAGCAAGTCCCGTGACAAGACAAGGCTTGTAAACATCCCAGCAAGCAGTCGGAGCTTACATCTCTTAACATGGGAGACGTTTCAGATTGATGTTATGAATAACCTGAAGAGACATCCTAAGCAAAGACAATCCTAGAAAATACATTTCAACCCACAAATGGTGATATCAAGTTCATGAAAGGAATTCCTTAAATGGTTGATTTTGCTCCAGCGTTAATGACTGGAGGTATCTGGAGTTTAGATGGTACCTACAAGCGAGGATGGTCAGATCCCATCCCACTAATGCAGTAAATTTCTAAATGTCACAATATTTGGGATAACGGCAACAATGCAGATACTGCAGCAGGTGACTGCAGCTCTGCTGGTGTGGAATTTTGTTAAGTGACATCTAAGGAGGGCCAAATGACTTCCTGCACAAATTTGAAGATCATACATAGCAGAATTGAAAAAGGCCAGTGGAAACGGTGCCCAAATATAAAAAACATGCCTGTATTGTGCTAAACCGAGTAAGTCGGTAAATCCAGCTGTGACACAGTGAGGACTCGCACATGCCATACATTTTAACTACATTACTGCTGAGTTCCCTGATCCGGCTGCTTAGATGGGCTGTAAAAATAAAGTACTGAAATCCTACAGAGGATATCTAAAATGAGGTATCATGAAGAATAGAGCTTGTAATAATGGGATCTGCAAAGCCAAGGGACAGAACAGCAAGAGAAGGGGTAGGCACCACATTTTTGAGAGACAGACATTCAGTTAGATAGCTGCTCTGCACAGATGCAGCTAGAGGGATGCTGAGTTGGTCTTTTCCATGTACAGCTATGTTTTTCTAGCAGCCAGTGGTAGAAAAAGAAAACCAGCTTCTGTTTTCCTGAGGGTAAAACAATCTACCATTTCAAATTCCCTTCTATGGCAACATTTATGGCTCTCAGAGAACAGGGTGGCATGTTCCCCACTCCTCCTAGTGCTCCTTCCTCAGACAGCCCTTCCCATGCTCAACATCTCTTTTTGGTACTCATTGTTCCCTTGTCAACAGTAAATCTACATCCATCACTGCTGCTGCTGTGGCATGAGGTTGGATTCCCAAACCCATGGAGGCAGGACTGACAACAGGCAAAAATTTAAATTAATTGAGATTTCCCTCCTCATTTGGAAACAACTCAGAGAGTATGTAAACCTTGTCATATCTGAAGGATGGCTTAATACTCCACTCCTAAATGAGACATGACTGAGCCTTAATCCCGCTGGGTGAAACTTGACTAGTTTGTATTAATAGTTTATTATTATCTCTGATAGTTCTCCCACTCCAAATCCTTTGTGCATCATTTACATGGGATTTTTAACTGGCAAAGAAAAATCCATTCGGAGAGACATTTTCCCATTTTAATAACATTTTCACACGTATCAGCTAAGTCAGTCACTGTTGTAAGCTCAGCCTCCCTTTTCTGCCGGCTGATCTCCAGGGAGGCTGCAGATGGAGCCATGCACAGCAAGCTCCTGTGGTGGATACTGATGCTCTCAGTGAATCCCATCACTACTTATTCATGTGTTTAGCAGTAGTTCAACAGCACGTTTTGACACAAGTCATGGGATCCCAGCCCAGCAATTTTTGCTGAGGGAGTTTCTCTATACCCTGAGATTGGCCTTCAAGCTGCCGCACTCCAGCCTCTCCATTTCTCAGTGCCAAGTTAGAACCTGTCTCTGCACTGGATCGGGTGAAAAAGTGGACCTGATGTTAATACAGGAGCTTAGAGCTGAAGATGGGGGCTCTGTCAGGTCAGGAACCTAAGAAGTAGATGTCCAATTCAGGCTTTGCTGTTGCGTGGACAAACTCAATTACAAAGCTTCTGCTTTTCAAGAAGGAGCAGACTATAACTTCCCGTATTTCTTCTTCCCACAGGACAGGTCTGTCTGTCTCTGCTGCGAGGAGCTGAAAAGAGAACTAGAAACATGAGTGTGCCACCTCCCTGATAGTCATGTCCAGCACCACCTGGGGGAACCACAGCTGGCCAGGGTTCATCCAAAAAAAGCACTGGGAACTCTTAGCACCAGCCGTGTCTTTTTACAGGTAAAATCCTTCTTCCTAAATTCTGTGATCACACAGATCACACTCATTTTCCTAAGGCTAATAGACCACAACACCAAACAATTCAAGAAGCTGTGCCATCAAGACCTCCAGATGTGGACTGGCAGACAGTATATACACGTCCTTCTGAGGACACCAGAGGGAAGATAACCTTGCTTGCAGAAGTAGGAAGTGCACTGGCTACAGGATTTGTTCCACAACTACTCCCTCCTCTCATCCCCCAAGAATCTCTGTTCCATATAACCTGAGCCCCAGCCTCTACGCTGCTATAATAAAAAACACTGGCTTTGAAAGTCATCCTAAAGGAAGGGCATACTGCTGTCAGCGCTGCCATCACCCATAACATTTTGCAGGACTATAAACCATTTTGAAAAAAAAAAACCACCACAAATGTGCAGGACAACTGTATGATAAAAAACCTTTCATTCCATTTGAAGTATTCCATCAGAGGTAGCAGGTGTATTAATTGTGGGTGTGTACAGAATCCTTTGCCATCCGTTCTGTGTTCCAGTTATAGGTCATCATAGGACACCTGAAAATTATTGAAGGTACAAACTGGCAATGTTATAATTCCTATACAGGCTCAGATTTTGAAAAATTAAATTTTATTTGCAGGTCGCAAGTGAAGAAGGCCACGGGAAGTAGTGTTCTATACCTAGTAGCTTTCTAAATTTATGCCGGTTTTGTAGGATGAGGACTGTGCACAGTCTCAGTGGTCCCATTTTCAGACAAAAGGCAGAAGAACTAAGGAAATGTGCTACCATGTTTTAGCATTTGCTCGTAACATTCTGTGATTGGGACTATTGTAGCATCTGAGCTAGTCTTGCTTTGCACCTTGCACAGGCATTCATGCCTGAACAATGAACATACAAAATGCTGCTCTTTGGATTTGGCAGCGCGTTAGAAGTGTTTGGCACAAGCATCCATTTCAGTGTAAAGTGCAAGGCAACAAATAACCCAATCCCATTCACTTCACAAAGAAAAGAAGGGGAAAAAAAAAAAAAAGAAGAGCATTTTGCACTTACCTAATGACAAAATTTGCCAGGTCTGAAGAGTCCCTTTTTTTAATGTTCCTATCAGCCTTGCTTTTTAAACAGGAAGAATGGTAGCTGAGGGCAACCAATAGCTTACAGGGTCAACCTCAGCATTAGGATTTGAATGAGGAAATGAAAGAGGTCTAAAGGGAATGAAATCCTCGGACACAGAACTATGATCCTTTTGGGAATCGTTCCCATGGGGCCACTTAGCAACAGGCCACTATCCAAGCACAACACCCCTGAGAGCAGAAGAAAAACTTTCTGCTTTGTATTTTGCCCTCTCTGTTGAAAATACTGTGTTCAGCTTATTCCCTGGGGAGTCGGTGCCTCATCAGGAAGAAATAAAGCAGGCCAGTCTGAGAGTGATTGTGTCTCATGCTCTGCAAAGGCACACATTTCTCTTATCCCCAGGAAGAAAATTGCCTCATTTTATATTCAGAATCAAATGTACTGAAATTATAAGCAGTGGAATAATTATGTTCAACGTGACACGCTAGATCTGACCTTAGTAAGACAGCCTGGTGGCCTTAACTGTTATGGGACCAGCTCCTTCCGTTTGCGGACTTGGGGACCATTTTCACATTCTCCCTCCAGTAAAAATAAGTTATGAGCTTCTTGCATCATGTCCACGTGCTCTGTGTGACCCTGGGGGCTAAAGCAATAACTCCTTCAGTTCTGCTGCACCTGAGTGCTGACTTGGCCAGTGCCACTAACATAAAAACAAAGAAAGTAAACATTTACTTAGAAATAGGAATAGATACGGCCTTGGAGTTATTTATAGCCTTTAATTGTTTGATATTAAATTTTAGCAATTAGAAACTGTGGCTTATCTGACATGATGAACGTACCCTGAGTGTTTATGCATCCCATCCAGTACAGACATACCTCTTTGACAAAGATATTTGGTATCAGAATGTGTCACACACAAAAATCTGCCATCTTCACTTCTGCCCTCCAGGTCACATTGGTATTCCAGTGCCATCCCCACACATCCCTGCCAGTGCTGCTCAGTCATGACCTACATCCCCTGCTATTATATATAGCACCAAGCACCTCATGCAATGTAGACAACACATTTTTCTGATGGGATAAGTATAACACAAAACCATCACACAAGCTGGAATCGTTTGCTGTTGAAACTTCCCTGCACATAGAGGATGGAAAGCTGCAGGGCAGGAGGGAGGAGGAGGAATAGATCTGTCCTGGACATATCCTTGGGAGCCTGCAGATGTGGTTTTTAATCCCTCTTTTCCTTAGGGATCAGTTAATCGAAAGCACATAAAAGATGAAAATCAACATCCCACCTTTCTGCTGAGTAACAGCAGCAGCTGGAGAGAAACGTGTGGATATGAGATCTAACAACTACGTGCAAATTCTACTCTCCAGAGAGATGCAAACACAAAAGTTTGGTTGAGAGTTTGCCCCGCCTCCCCTAACAGAGGAAGTATTAAGGTTTCTGCAACTAAATATCAAAAAATAGGTTATTATAGTGCTTTCTTCGGGAACTTATGCAACCATTATTAATTAACAATTCCGCTTTCTATATAATCTTGGTTTTCTTCAAACCAAAGGCACAAGACATGCATTGCCATTCCTTAAGTGTAAAAGAGGTACTCTAGTGTTTCGTTAACAGGGATGCTGGAAGGATAACACTGCNTTGAGAGTTTGCCCCACCTCCCCTAGCAGAGAAAGTATTAAGGTTTCTGCAACTAAATATCAAAAAATAGGTTATTATAGTGCTTTCTTCGGGAACTTATGCAACCATTATTAATTAACAATTCCGCTTTCTATATAATCTTGGTTTTCTTCAAACCAAAGGCACAAGACATGCATTGCCATTCCTTAAGTGTAAAAGAGCCACTCTAGCATTTCGTTAACAGGGATGCTGGAAGGATAACGCTGCAAATCATAGCATGGTTTGGGTTGGAAGGGACCTTAAAGATCATCTGCTTGGCAGGTGTTCAGAGGCTATGGGTGTGGATGTTGTACACTACGAGGATGTGCAAAAAGAACTGACTCGTGACTTTATCGATAAATTGCATGTATGGGGGTTAGAGCAGGAGACATGGAGAAACGATATCTGTGTTATTTTCCCAAGCCTGTCCTTGGTCTTCTAGGTGATGATGGAAAAAGCACTTTTCTTCTCAGTACATCCATTTCCCCAGCCATAGTACGGGAACAGTACCACTGACCTTAGAACTCAGGAGATTGGGAAAGCTGAATTTGTTCCCATGCAGAATGCTTCAAGATTTGCATCGCAGATCGTGGATGAAAATTAACAGTGTCACTGTCCCGGTGCAGCCCCAATGCAGTGGATTCTGAACCTCTCATACTCCAGAGCTAAAACAAGGAAAGAAAAAGCTGTTCTTGCTTTAACCAGCCTTGAGCAAACCCTGCCCGCGCTTTCTGCTGCAGTCCTCAGAAAATGATGACATGGCACATTGCAGCCCATGCATCAAGGACAACCACACAACATGCTTCCACAACAGTGACAGGCCATAGCACCACTTGCAGGAAGCCCCATCCCTGTTCAACAAGTTCTGCAAAACAAACCATAAGCAAAAACAATGTCTGCAAGAGAAACCCAAAACTCTGTTGTACCTTTGTCCTCCTAAGCTTCCCTGGCTCCCCTGGCAGAAGTCCCACAGTGCCTGCAACCTGCCTTGGAGAGCCTGGCAGGGCAGCAGACACCTCATGGCAGTTTGTCCCTCAGCATTTCAGGTCAGGGATTCGTGTTCCCTCCCATGTAGAAAGCCTCTAGCAGGAGTTTTCTGAGATTTAGTATATCCTTTGTAGCTGAGGAAGATCCATAATCTGAAGTCGGAGAAGGTCTCCTCCATGGCAGCAAGTGGCCAGTGCCCTGCTGCTTCCCAGTGACAGAGGTTTTGCTCCTTGTCTTATTTTGCACGGCCTCATCGACTGTGGTCTGTGGCCTGCTACACACCCTGCCCTTCGCAGTCCCACCATGGAAACGTCTGTATAAATGTGAATTTCCATAGCCATTATACTCCCAGCAGCAGCAATCCATGTTCAGTACCTCCGAGCCTGTTCATCTGTAGCAGTCAGAAGGCTACTTATCTCCTGCTCTTTTCAAATACCTCGGCAGTGGATACAAAAGGGAAATGGCAGAGTTATTCTTCTCCAGATTCTGAGGTTTTTTTCTTTCTTTTTTTCTTCTTTTTTATTTTATTTTAGGCTGTACTGCTGCTGCATTGCCAAATGTCACATTCAAAACCAACGGTAACGTTTGCAAGAGAGATAAGAGATGACAATCTCCCAAATTTCTGCTCATATAAGACTGTCAGCCCAGGAAAGCAGCTAGCTGGAGGGTGGTGTTGCAAGGGCCCAGAGTACTTAGCTGTCTGTTAGCTAATTAAAGCACGGTGATCTCAAAGCTTGGAAAGATTTAGTTCAGATCATCCTTGAGGTCATTTTTAGCTCTACTACCTGTTTGCTGATGAATCCTCAGCTCCAGCCTCCAGGTGTTGATTTACAAAAGGATGTTTGGAGATGGGTGATTGTATGCCATGGACACAGGCGTTGTTAAAGGACAAAGAGAGATGTGGCTCCAGAGAGACTTCTAGGGAGGATAATGAGAGCTAAAAATGTGCAAAGGAAATAAATTATGAAAGAAAACTATCATTTGGACTGGATTTGGGCTGCTGCCTCTAGGGCTCTTAAGGTGAAAAAATTGGGATGCTGATTCACAATCTACCACTGCTGACATCCAAAGTTGAAGCCATTTCAGCAGCCAAAATTTGGGCAAGAGCTCTCCCTGAGAGCCAGCCCTCATCCCTTTTTATCTCCCCCAGGTGGAGTGCTGCTGAGGAATAGAGGATATTGCCCAGCCCTGGGAGATGTCACTGTGTTGCCAAGAGTGACGAAAACGAGGCCACGAAAAGAGCGTTAAGGCACAAGCTCCATGATTAACCGGCTAGGTAAGTTGGACACACTGTGCTTAATGAGGGACTGAGGAAAATTCACTGTTGGGGGATGAAGTGTCACAGATGAGAGCAGAAGTCTGCCAGACACTAGCTAGGGAAATCCAGCTGTGGGGCTGGGTTTGCAAAAACAAAGGGAGGTGCTGGACTTACACCTCCAAGCACTCCTGAGCAGAGCTGGGTCCTGCAAATGGAGAACGATTGTGCCAGCGAAGGCGTGACACAGAGTATTGCAGATGTGAGGGAATGAAGCAGATGCTGAAGGTGCTTAGCAAAGAGCTCCAAAAGATGGGGGTGATCTGGTTCTTGCGAGGAGATGGTAACAATACAAATTTATTTTCTGCATGTAGCAATTGAGATACCTAACAATTCTTTCAGTTCAATTTTAATAAATTAGTAAGCAAGACAACTTCTAGTCAAGAACAAAAGGCCAAGAATGAGATCTTCATATTTATTGTCCCTCACCCAGTCTTTGCTCTGCTTTTCTGGCTTATTTATCACAAGGTCTTGGTGAAAACAGCTGGCTCACTGACAACAGTGGAAAAAGGTTCAGGAACACATGCCAAGAACTAAACAGGGACGTTTGCAACTTTCTGCTTGGAGCTCCAGGAATATTTCAGTACTGTCAAATCACCTTCCAACTTTTTCTTCTCCTCTACCGTAGAAATAAACCCTTCGGTCTTTCACCACCCGCGTGTTTTTTCTAATTGTCATGAAGGTAAGTGGATATCCCATCACCACCAGCTAAGAGGATCAACCACTCATACAGATACGACTGGAAATCTGGATCTAGAGGGTTGGAAGACCTGGTTTCCTGAGGCAGAGGAAAAGAAGGAGCCAAAGACAGTCACTTCATAGTGCCTTCCTCCACTGCCTGACATGAACAAAGCAATGCTCCTGTTTTCTCTTGCTGTTATACCTTTGCACATCCCTCCAAAAATTTCTCATCCTGGAACTTTTGCTGGAAAGGTTCAGTCTTAGAAATAAATCCTAGAGCAGCAAAATGGGAAGCTTTTCAAATGCTGATTGTCAGAGGTTGTGGGGAGGTGAAGCTGGCAAGGCACAAGTGTGCTGTTCTTACACTTACAGTGAAGCATCCTCCACTGCTGCTCTCAGACAGCTGCTGGGCTCCATGGACTTTTGATCCAGTGCAGTGTGGCTGTTTCCTTGGTTCCTCTTTATAGAAGTGGTCAATAAGTAATTTTATGTTTTAAGAGCTGACAGCTTGAAATTTCATTCAAATTTGCCTTGCCAATGATAACTTCAGCTTTTAAGCAGGAGAACAAGCTTATGAGCCTCTCCTAATTAGAGGAAACTCAGGGCACATTGTTGCTTCCAACTAATCCAGTCTGCAAATCTAAACAAGAACTCTGTCTTTCACAGCAGGCATCCATATAGACCAATATATTCCTAGAGCTTCACTGACCTTTATTTTGTTAAAACCATCTTACACTGCTGCCACTTCTGCAACTCTACCAAGGGCAGCAATAGTGGCTGGGCTGGGACAGACAGAGCAGCAGTGCTGCCTCTGTTGCATTATCACATCATTTGAGCCCTCACAAATCAATTTTAGGGGATATCACAGTGTAAATGTCAGAAGCCAGGGCTGCACTGTTGGGAAACAGTCATGGTCTCTCCTCAGTCAGGCTGGCATTTTACCCTAGACATAAGGAACAAGGGGATAGCCCAGGATTTTCTCCTTTCCTGCTGCCTGGGGTCCAAGAAAATTCAATAAAGGACAAAGCTGGGCTCCTTGGAAGGTGCCTTTAATTCCTATTGAATTTCTGCAAGCACAGCCATGTATAACAATAATCAAGACACGACAGAAAAAAAAAAGCAAAGAGCAAGTCCTAGCAACCTAAGAGAAAAAGAGAAACCCTGCTTCTTTTCTATTGATCACCGTGACTCTCCGCTTTTGTTCCTAGTCAAATCTGGTCAAAACATTGTAGAGAGAAACAACTCAAAGATTTCTGAGAAAACAGACCAAATGCTGTATACCTAGGGAAAAAAAATATCTGAAAAGACAGGGGCCAGGAGCAAAGAAATGCTGTTGAATTAAAATCTGGCTTTCTTCCCCCCTCACTTACCCTTCTTCCACTCCCCCATGGAGCCAATAAGCTTCTACCATCATCTGCTTGAGGAAAGGCAGACTTCAGACACCCTCCTTTTCCTGTGCCAGCAGCATTGTAATTCCACGAGCAACCACCAGCGTAGTAAAGGAGTCTTGTCTTTTCCTCAGGATGTCTGCCTGTCTGTCCAGCCTGGAAGGAATGTACTTTGGGTGTCTTTTCCACTGCAGCTTGGCTGTTATTTGCTTTTCCTGCCTCACGGGGATAGATATTCAGGAGGAAGAAAGTAGATGAGAGAGTGCCCAAGGAGCCTCCAAACATGATTTGGTTTGCTTTCTGAATTATTGCTGCTAGAAGCTAATGAACATTCTCCCCAGACTTTCTCTCACAAGGACAGAAAACTCCCTTGGTTTAACAAGATTTTCCACATGCCCGTTGTTGTGGGTACAGACAGAAATGAGAAATATTCCTTGGTTTGAGGCAGCTGTGTAAAAGCAAGAGAAGCTTTTACAGAAATCAGGAGACACAATGAATGACCTCAGATTTGCATTCAAACTCAAATCCTCAAAGGCAGAGAGATTTGAGATGATCTTTTCAGCATGTTTCCTTGACATCTGCTGGAGGTTCAAGTGCATGAATACAATTTTGTGGTGTATGTATGGGTGCGATTATTTACGTGAACTCTGGCGTGTGTGTTTATGCACATATTCAGGGCTTGCTCCAATGCATTTGGAAATACCAGTAAGCCTATTTTCCATGCATTTACCTAAGCAAAATCCTCATCTAGTTGTACTGATGGCACTTTGCAACCAGGACACTTGGGGCACTGCAGAACAACGAACGATAGAGGCGTTTCAGAACACAGTACAAGCACAGTATTAGAATCATCTTATAATTCAAACAAAGCACGCTGGGTTCCTGAGAGGCAGAGTGATGGAGATGTCAGAAAGGAATAAATACACAGTTATAATGGTTTTGTTTTAAAGCACACTGTGAGAAAATGTGGTTTAGATGGATTTAGCACAGAAGTGGCGGTAGGGTGAGCTCCTAGCGCTGGAGCCCCTCTCTGACAAAGATTCCCTCGAAAAGCTGAGCTGTGTCTGGAGCTGGCACACAGTCAAATTAAGCTTGAAGGAAGCAAGCGTGGGGTGTTGCAAGGATCAGCACTGTAAAGGGCTTTCAACCAGCAGGATCAGCTTGTGACGGTCGCTCTGCCCCAGAGGAGGCAGCCCTCGTGCTGAACGCAGGGCTTGTGAGATTTCATTGGTGCTGGTTTTACTAGCGGGGATTGAGGGGTGATGTGGGAGACACGTCAAGGGATGGGCAATGACACCTGTGGCCCCAAAGGTGAGTGTTGCTCCAGCAAACATCAAAACTTGTGTTTTGTACCTGTGGCCCATCCTACCCTCCTTTTTTATTACACTTGGCGCTTACCTTCCCATCAATTTACCCAGAGCAACACAGCTCAGCCCACTGGGAGCTCCAGCTTGCCTGCTCAGCCATCGAGGGGTCCCCAGTGCAAGCTGTCAGAGCCGTTGCTATTCCTCCCGTGCAATGTCTCTGAGCACAGCAGGGAGACACAAAGCCAGCAGGAGCCTGGCAGAGAAGAGCCTCGTGATGTGCTGAGAGCCTTCTCCAAGGCTGGTGCTACGTCAAGGGAGCTGCAGCTGGTGATAAGCCTCTAGCTGCAAGGCTACTGAAAGCTAAATAAACCCACGGTTATTTGTTGTGCTGCGCATAGAGCCCTAAGCTGGATGCTGCCCGGTGCCTTCCCCTTGTAAATCGGGGAGTTCCTGCTCAGATGCCAAACGTTAGAGCTGCCTTTGAGTGTCTGACATTGATTTCAATGGGATGCAATTGCTGGAGCCTGGTTCTCGCTGAACAAAATGAAAGACCTTAAGCAAAGTCGTGCCTGCTGGAGCCATAGCAAAAGGAAGGCTGAACACTGCCCTCTGCCTTTGCAGCTCTATGCAATAGGCATTTTTCACTCCCAGATTCCTGTATTCCAGGAAAAATGCCAGGAAGCTCTCAAGAAGGAATTTGGGGTCAGGGCTGAGCCCTGCTGGTAGCGTGCACAGTGAACTGGGAATACCGGTGGGAGGCATGAGTACTGGAGAGGGAAACAAGGAAAAGCACCAGCACTGCACTGGAACAGAGTCGTCCAGTATCAGCTGCTTGGGGAGGTTCCAGGAGAACATGGATCGTGCTGGATGTCCTGCAGGAGTGCCACCGCAGCAAAGGACCCACCAGTAACCTGTCTGACTGTCTTGATAACTGTGTGTCAAAGTCCTGCAGTGTGTGAGACACGATGTGGTGTGAAAAATAAACTCAATACTTTAACATAATCCCACTGACATAAACACAATCACGAATTTCACGTGCCAATTCAATCACGAATGTGACATCCATATTTCCCTTCTAATTTAAAGAACATCAGATAATCTTGGCCCAAACTTTAATTTAATATAACCAGGTAGGGAAAAAGCCTTCAGTGTATAAACAAAATTACTTGTTTGCTTTATCAGAATAGCATAGAATACAAATTAGTTGCCAATATTTGTACAGCGCTTAGACAATGACTGAGTGCTTGGGCTCTTGGAGCATCCTCTCCAAGAAAAAGAGGCGAAAGACACTATTCTACCATCTTTGCATTCTCTCCAGCAGCTGTCCCTGTGTGATAGGCAGGAAGTGGGTCTGGCTGGAAGGGGTCAATCTGGAATTTCTTCTCTTCCACAACCACCCTACCCCAAAATTTTGAATTGTTACACAAAAGTGCAGGGTGCTGTGTATCCCAGGAACAGTGCTCAGAATCTGTACTCCCAATGGAGTCGTCAGTGGCTGAGAGGATGAGATCTTAAGGTGATAACGAATCAAGAACCATAGTAGGTCAAAATTTACAATATCAGAATCATTACTGGTCTCCAGTCTGAGCTTTAGCTAGAAAAGTTCCTGTGGCAATAAGTACAGCATCCCTGCGAGACTCCAACCTGACCCACTCTCGTCTCAATTTATTAGGCAGAACCGTCCAAGAACAGCTACAGCAGCACTGACATTTCAAGGTTAAATGTTTGAATTGATCTAATATATCAAAGAAGGTGAAACATCAGAACATATCAGGCCAATTGGCAAAATTAACCCCCAAAGGAAGACTGAATTCCACCTGTCCAGAATCCCTTAAGTGCTGCCTTTCTCTCCAAAGCCCTCCCGTTATGCTGCCTCGTGTATTATTAGTGACATTAGACCTATATCTCTGGCCTCTCTCGCTGTCACAGTCCCTACACATCACACACTGACATTGTCCTTTCCTCCTGGCTTTCATAAGAAATGACATTTTTGACATCACCCTACGAGCAAGAAGCAGCAGCAAAGCAGCGAACTATTCCAGGATGAAAACGCACAGATCCACCTGGTTAGTGATCTGAGAGCCTGGCAGGCAGGTGATGTCTCCTGTAGGTTTCTTCTTCAGATGGAAGGAAAAAGGATTCATGGAAGACAGAACCTCTCGCTGTCCAGGGCACCTGGTGAGAAAGCGATTGAGAGAGTTCAGAAACTCTGAAAGTTTGTTTCGTTCTTTTAGAGCACACTTATACTTCTGGGTGTTTGAATTAAACAACCTCCTGGGGCTTCCTTGCTCATTTTGAGAAGCTCCTTTCTCATGTGAAACCCTTCACTGGGCATTCGGGCATGAGGAAGTGTAGAAAATGTGCAGCCTGGGAGAGCAGCCTGGAGAGGCCAGCTATTCTAGGAACAGGTTTGAAGATGCTGAAATAGAGCGCTTATGTCTCACCCTGGCCACTTCTGCTTTCTTCTTTTGTTCTCCTTTTCCCCCTCCATTTCTCCTGAAAAGAACTTAAAGGATAATCATCAGCAGTAACACAAATTGCAGAAAATAACAGATACCTAGAAACTAATAAAGGAGATGCTCTTCTGGGACTGGTCTGGAGTCCCTAACAGCGTTGGAAGTCACTGCAGAACCTGTCTGGCACATTACTCCAAAATCTCCATGTCCGTTTCTCGTTTTATTTTCCCTTGGTGTCAGCACTATATCTACAGAGCAGCACTATATGTAAAGGAACAAACAAAGCATTTAGTGCTGCCCAAATTTCTGAGGTTGTGGCTCAGTTTTGACTCAGTCTTTCCCCAAGTTCCTTCTGGAGAAAGAGCTGAATCATGATTAAATAAGGAGCATGTAAATAGGAAACAGGTAGAGTGTGAAATGTTTCTCCTTGATCGTTCTTCAGCCATTACCTTCCGTTGATGTACAAACAGGTAAAAGGATGAGTCCAAACATGTTCCAGGCTAGACAAAGTAAAATTGATGGAGACTACAGATGCTAGAGCAAATGAGATCTCTGAGGGCTCAGGAAAAAAACTCACTGACATGTCCACTCAATATTCATTGCAATGAGCTTAGGGAACTTTGCTCAATTAAAGCCTGGCTGCAGGGAGAAGCAGATCCAAGCTGAACTCAGAAGTGGTTTTCTGGACCTGTGAGATCTAGGTCAAAAGAGACATAACTGGCCAAGGGATGCAGTATATTATGACATCTTCTAGAACTGGTGTTTTGGAGCTCTTTGGCTTAATGATGTTCATCGCTCATAGTTACACCACTGACAGTGTTAACACCTCTATAGCTAGCTTAGTAGCAGAGCTGTACCTATAAATGCAGACTCCCACAAAAAAAAAGCGGACTTTTGACCCCACTAGTCAGTGAATAACAATTAGGACAGATTCTGGTCCTCATGACAGTAAATCCAGAATAAAGCCACTGAATTCATTGAAAATGTGGTAGATTTACAATTGCATGGACTGTTTTCACAAATGCAGCTGTGGTACTGCAGGCTTACATTGGTATCATCGTATATCTTGTGCCTATCTCATTGGGAGAGAGGAAACTACAGACACCTAGAATCAGCATTACTCATCACCCCCCCCCAGAATCTGGAACTTTAGGACTTTACCAGTGAAGGTTCAGCAAGCAATGCCCTCTGCAGCATCACTCTAAACAATGCCTCCACGCGTGGTCCTGAGCCACATCCATGCAGTCAACTGAAATAACATCTTACATTTCTGCAGTACCTTCCCTCCCAAAGCAGGCAGTGAGCAATCCAGTTTAGAGGTTACCGTGAAATGCTTTGACTCTCCTCTGCTGCACGGGAGCTTATTAATTTCAGATATTTTCCTGTGCAGCCTTGTTCTTCTTGCCACTGCTGCAGAGCCCTTTCCTGGAGCCTACCAGCTGAGTCTGAAGCTCTGGACAACAACATCACCCACAGAGCACCCAGCAAACACCTCCAGCTGAAGTTGTGAGTGAATGTGAAAGGCTGTTGGAGAAAAGCCACACTTGGCAGGTGAAAATCAGACAAATCTCAGTGCTTGCGCTACACCATGAGTTACAAGGTGGGTCGTGAATCTCAAAGCAAAGGATAAATGGCCTCACCTATGGAAGATGGAATTGGAAAAAGCAGACTCAGAGACCCAGCCTAAGAGAAAATCAAGGTCAGACAGAGGCCAGGCAAAAGCTCTGCATTTTCATCGTGTTGCATTCTCAGTTCACACGTGAATATCAAACACGGAGAGGAAAATGTTCAGTGTAGGATCTGACTCTCCTCTGTCTCCACTCTTGGTAATAGCTCTCATGGCAATGAAGGCAGAATATAATTTAAGTGTATTTGATAACTAACTCTGGAAATCAGGGAATTAGAGCTATTAGCAAATCTCTTCACCTCAGAAGATAGACAAACAGGATCAAATTGCTATCTATCTGGTGTAATCTAATTGAATTCTGTGGATTTACAACCACAGACAAAATTCAGCCAATAAAGAGAAGAATATAAATGTTTTATTCTGACATTTGTGACATCATAAAGTCAATACAGCTGTGCAATGAAGGGAAGATTTTCTGAGAACATTTGTCTAATTTAAGTCTCATTTATAATACAAAGCAATTAAACACATTCCATGAAACTGGAGAAACCAGAAGAGAATGCTGAAAAATGTCACTTCATTCCTGGGACAGAGATGTACTTTGTTGTTTCCTGCTGTTTATCTTCTTCTCTGCAAGCTGGAGTTCCTATTTATGTTCAGCTATCAGCTGCCAGCCCAGAGCCCACTGGAAGATGCATGTCATTTCCAGAAGGATCTTAATAAACACCACCAGTGGAGAGACATTTCACACTTGGCAGTTCATCTGTCAGAAAAAGAGATAACTTCAAATTATTTCCATGGCCATTCTGCAAGTATTTGTGGAAGGAGCCTAACACGGAGAAGATAATATTTACAGAAGACACACGTTAGGGAGGACTCGCTGGCTTCATGAGGGGACAGCACAGTTCAGCAAGCTCAGGGGTGACACTCCTCTTGCCGTTGATTTTCTACACTGAGTCCATCAGGCCAGCTGAAGAAAGTGGAAATAACAACTCTTCCTTGCAATGATGGCATCCCATGGCTCCAGGGTGCCACTGCCAAACCTCTCTTATCCACGTCGTGAAGGGGAGAGCAACTTCAGGGGGAGACAGGACCCCGACAAGTGCTTGCATCATGCGGAGAAGTTAAGAGGGCATCCCTCAGCCTCCACAGGATCCTGCCTCTGTAGCAGCATTGGAGTCAAAGAAGCTCTGGAAGTTGCTGAAGATGCTCCAGATTAAGAATAAGGCCATGAGGCATCAAGAACCAAGAGGAGAAATGTGGTAGCACTCACCACTGCCTATGCCCCTTTGCACTGTGCTCCCACTGCATCCTTTGTCTGGCATCCTTTCTCCCCATTTTCCTATTTCTCCATCACTTTTCTCCACTTCATGCAAAAAAGGGAGAAAGGGATGATAGTGACTTGGGAAAACAAGATGCCTGACTCACAAGCAGGCGGCAGAAACTAAAGTAGGTACAAGTGTCTTGCAGCCCCTTCCCAGCTGAGAGGCAAAGGAACAAGGAAAGGGATGCATGCACGGAGTCTCAGGAAAAATGTGCCTATAAGCAGCGTGTCCAAGGAAAGGTGCGACCGAGAGGCTCTTTCCCCTGAAGCCATCTGGCAGAAGCTCCTGGCATCTTTCCCTGCAGCACAGGACTCCCCCAGCACCTTTCCCCGCAGCCTGGCACTGCAACCTGGAATCGTGTCCTGCAACCCAAGGTGGCTGCTCAGAATTTTGGTTCTGGTGCTGGAGACCGGAGATGAGAACAGGGAGAGGAGCAGAGCACTGGCCCAGCTTGTCCTCTCCTGGAGTGGGTTTATTCCTTGCATGTATTCCTTGCATTTGGGGATCTTTGCACATGGAGCCCAGCGGTGCTGAGCAGAGTGTCAGTGTATCTGACAGTTTTGCTCTGGTTGTAGCTACATCAGGTAAATGGGTCCTCCCTGCCAAGGATTTGCCTTTATTTGCAAAGAAGGACTTGATGCTAAGAAGGGAAGAAAGGAGTCTGCTTTGATGCCCTGCAGCCACATAGCTTTGGGTTGGGAAGTTGGGCTGCTGGGATTTTTTTTCATACCTTTGCAAATGTCTGCCCATATTTCTAGGGTGTGACCAGCAGGGATCTGGGATGCCAGGACCTATTCAAAGTTAGGCCTATTTCATCTAATGAGAAATGGTTTGACAGCAAGAGTGTTGTGACTTTTTTTCTGTTCTAAGAACACTATCTGCCCATCAGCTTCCCTAGTTCATGAAGCTTTTTCCTGGGCACTTCTATAAGACCTGCTCCATTCTCCCAAGAGTTAATGTGGAATGCAGACAAAACACATATTTGGAAGGCGGATGAGTGTGTGACAAAGCTGGAGGCTACTGAGCAATATCTGCCCCCGTGAAATGTGAACCCACTGTATTTTTAAATTTTTTAATATTTTTAACCTTTTTGTATTTTTTAAACCTAGCCCTGAACCACACTGTCTGGAAGAAAGGAAAAGTGCAGAGTCTTTGAACATGTTCAAGTCAGCAAATTTGCAAGAAATCATGGCTCAAAGGTGAGGGTGAGTTTGCATTCTTTTTTTAAAATGAGGTGCTAACCATGATGAAATGCAACATTATTATGCAGCCTGGCAAGATTACAGTGATTTTATTGAAAGGGCATTTTATTATGTTTATTAGATTTTGTCAAAAAGGCATTTTATGATGTTTATGAGATAGCATATAAATTTATGAAACTTTAACATTTTTGTCAAAAATAGCCTTTTACTGAAAATCAAATAATGCAAGTAGTAAAACCTTTCATCAGACAAATCCAGGCAAAATTTTCCATCAAGCAAGGCACAGATTCATCCACGGAACAATTTGTGAAATACTGTCGATGAAACCTGTGACTTAAAGCAGTGGGATAGCTGCTGGGTGCATACACGAAGGCTGCGATGCTGCAAGCAGGTACAGGTGTGATAATTCTGTCTGATGCCCTTGCCTGGCTACAAGCGTGGCAGCTTCAGGGCATCTGCTGGTTTTGTTGATCTGGGTTTTGTAGCAGGAATGAAAGAGATTCCAGCTTGTGTGTCAGCAAGCGTACTGCTGTCCATCATAAGCACTTGTCCCTCTGAGCTCTGCAGCACCATGGGCTGGGGTTGACATTCTGTGCAGGAATGAGCCCCAGGCACATCCTCCACCAGCTCTCTGCTTCTGTCTCCACTCCAGAAGCCCCTTCTGCAGGTTTTTTTTTTCTTTGTTGCTATTGCTGCTTTTTGTTTTCTGCTATTCATTTCTGTCTTTCCCTTTCAACTGAAAAAGTGCCTGGTATTTCTGCTCAGAGAGCTCCTGTCTGCTCCTCATTCTTTGCCTTTGTTCATCCTCTGCAATACCACCAAGACAACGTGAAACACTTGATCTCTTCCCTTTTCTTTCTTATTTAGGAAGTTAGTCTGTCACTCTGCAACTGATACTCTCCCTCTTCTTGGAGGCTGTGATGTGGCAGCAAGACAGGCTGAGGAACTGTTAAAGTCATTCCCTGGGTCAGCTGGGGTCTCTGTAGCAGCCATGAGAACATTCCCAAAATGATGATTTTGGAATGCCATTCCCAAGTGTCTTCTCCAGGCAGGGGAAGGCTTAACGACAATAAAATGTGTCCTGCACTGCTTCCCCTTGGCAAAGGAGACTTGAAATAGTTGGAAAGGTGGTGGGGATGAGAGGCATTGGGAGGTTAGGCAGGAGAAACAACAACCTTCCTGGACCTGCTTTGCCTTGCGTTCTTGGTGAGAAGCTGCAGCACTGCCTTTGCTCGCTGTTCTTCCTTATTTCACTGGGGGACACATTCCCAGCACAACGCCAAGCAGGGTCCTGCAATCACCTTACTAGACTGAAACTCTCTGATGATGCCAAGAGTGTGACTGTGACCAGCCAAGGGGTATTTAATCTCCTTGCATTTGCACACATTTTATTTTGGGCAATGTATCTCATACAATGCCATGGGAGGTGAAAGGTGTCCATCAAACCCTATAGTGCCTTATTTATTGTCCAAACTCTCTCATCAGCAGACTTGGATGCCTCTCTTTAGCATTTCCCTACCTGAAAGTTCTGTGCTGTTGTAAGTTTGATGGGGGTGTAGGCATGTGCTGCAGTGATTGCCCTGGAGAGTATAAAAATGGAAAAGGCTGGGAGAATGGGGATGGTAAGTGATGGCTACTATGCAAACTTTAGGAGAATAATCATCACCAAACCAAACGTCCCCGGTGTGGATGCTGCTTTCAGCAAACATAGCATCAAAATGGGAGTTACAAGCCAAACAGATTGGAGAAACTTCCTGACTCTTTTTGGCCTAAAATAACATCAGCCACAGGGCTTGTAGAACATATTTGTGTGCCTTCACTCATGTCCCTCTCTAACCCCAAGATACGTCTTAACATGAAGCCTGCTACCACTGTCTTGAGAACCCTCTCACTGCAGGGGTACAGCAAATTTATGCTGTGATTAGGGAACATCTTTGTCTGGGTTTGCCCGGCTTTTTGCACAGGGAAAATCTCCTGGATTTCCAGTAGTTTTCCATCCTCATAGCCCTGGCTGAGTTAGGGCATGTCTCCTCTTTGCCACCAGCACAGGCCACAGCCTGCACACCACCTTCTGCACCGAACACCACACCCAAAGCCTTGGAGAAGAAACAGGTACCTGGAACAATGCCAGAGACTTTGTTTACAGCCTTGGGGGTTTTTCCCCTATTTTTGCCAGAGTTTCATTCCTTCACTGTTGCAGTGAGCTATATCTTAAGCGGATCCTTGTCCACTCATTGATTTTAGTGTATACTTATAGACCTCCAGATCACAGAGACCAAGATCAGGGCAAGTCTGAGCAGCTTGCTTTCCCTGGGTGTATGATGACCTACGACTTCTGGATGACTCCTCATGTATGCTGGGCAAGGAGGTTGCAAGGCACAACGCAGTACATGAAATTTTAAGAGTATATATTCACAGTCTGCTTTTAGGTACACACACCGTTAGCTGGATCCCATTAGCTCGACCCTGGATCCAGTAAGAGGCTCCAGGTAAGCGGATGAATCAGCCCTGGCATGAAGCAATATCACATGGGACATCAGCAAGAGGCCAGGGAGAAAAGTTCAAAGTATAGACACAAAGCTTAATACACTGTAGCTCATCCAAAGATTTTTGCATAAGCCATTTTTGAAATTAATCCAGTCTATGAGAAGGGAACGTTGACTTGCTGTAGTTCAGTGTGCGCATGTGCTGGTTTGGGCTGGGATAGAGTTAATTTTATTAGTGGTAGCCAGTATGGGGCTGTGTTTTGGATTTGTGCTGAGACCAGTGNACCTGCCTGCCCATGGGAAGCAGTGAATGAATTCCTTGTTTTGCTTGGCTTGCACACACAGCTCTTGCTTTACCTGTTAAACTGTCTTTATCTCAACCCATGAGTTTTCTCACTTTTACTCTTCCGACGCCCTCCCCCATCCCACAAGGAGGGAGTGAGCAAGTGGCTGTGTGGGGCTGAGCTGCCAGATGGGGTTAAACCACGACAATGAATTCAAAGTGTTTCAGGTCTGTAAGAAGAGGGTAGTACAAAAGCACAAATAGCATAAGCCTGCCATCAGGTAGCTCTTGTCATGTGGCTGCAAATAGTATGTGAGGAAAGTATGTGAGCAGCACATAAGAGAGAGCCACAAAAGGAAGGAGGAGCAGAATGTATGCTAGAGCTTCTTCCTCTTAAGAATTTATTTAACCCACTGACCGCTTGCTTGTTCAATTAAAAATAAAAGATCACTGAAAGATCTCCATGGCTCTTAGATGATATATTGAGGATACCTTAACTCAGCAGTTTGGGCTCGTACCCTTTGGACTGAATGTGGTCTTGGCATAATCCCAGCGCTTTCCACCAAGACATACCCTGTTACCACAGTGCTGATTTTGCCCTCTTTTGTTGCGGCCACAAAACCGTGCTCGGCAGTTACGAAAGAAATAGAAATGAAACAGAAAGAAAGGTATGACTGCAGCTTCATTAATTTTACTCCTGTCTGGATGAACTTTGAAAGCTTTCTAGGCAAGGTTTTGAAGTGAGCAAATATTAAGCCACCAAATTTTTTAAATCTATCAACACTGACCATATCACTTCAAACACCACGTTTCATAGTCGATCTGGCAGGACTTTCAGAGGAGACTGTCTGAGCCCTGTGAGGTTCAGAGGTCTTGGAAACCAGATGTCCTTAATATCTGAGTGTTGCTAACAGTTTAGAAGAGTTTCTTGTCCACGGCCGTGGCAACCTGATATCCACTACCTCACCAAAGAGAATTGGCTTCAGACATGGAGGTGGCTAACGCCATAACTGGTGAAGACCTGGGAGCCACCAACGTTTGGAGCATTGTTTCCTGTGGGAATAACTCTCCTGCACTGTGCTTTAGGGCCTTTAGAAACAAATCGACAGAGGTCCCTGGGGCCAGGGGCTGGAGTCCCAGCAGGGCCAATTCAGCCAGCTCTTCCCAGTTGCTTAACGGCAGTCCACATATATTTCTGTCTCCAACACTCTAGATCAAGACCTTCACATCCTGAGGCTGTGCCCGGGTAATACGCCTGCAATCCATTTTGTAGCACTCTTGGTGAAAGCTGGACTTTCCCCAGTGGTTTTGGGTAAGGTTTGCACCAGGAATGATCCAAATATCTAATGGGCAGGAGTTCTAGACCTTCAGGGGAATAAATTTCCTAGGGAGGTACTCTATAGATAAGATACTCTGCCGTGTATATATCAATATTTACAACTTCTAGGACCGAATCTGAAGTCTTACTGAATAATTGGAAGAACTCACACATATGTTGACAGTACTAAGCAAGCACTTTGGGCCTCGACTCTAATTTATAATGTGCTTTGGGATTAAAGGTGTCCTATTGTTATTAATAACATTATCATTGCAAGTCCCAAAACAGTGAGCTAGGAAAAGATACAGGTTATTCTGCATGTTTGTTAAACCAAACATAACCTCTACAGGAGATCGAGTTGTTCTTGCCTTTTATTAGAACAAAGAAGAGAAGCAGTATGAACAAATATGATTAAAAAGACCCTCTGGATTAAATGTACCCCTGATTGCTCTTGCAAACCAGATATCAAATTTTGTGTTGTTTGCTAGACGTTGATTTTTGCTCTACAGTCTTCATCTGATTTTACAGACAGCAGTACATCAAGCTTATTACATTTGTAACAGGATACAAATGCAGTGCCATTAATTTAATTTTATTTACATTTCAGAGTTATTCAGACGGAATAAATTGAACACAATTTGATTGAAACTGTCCTGCAGGACTGACTTTAAGCACATTCAACAAGAGTGCTTTATAAATAATGGGAGCATTTAGTACACAAAAGGCACCCTCATGGACTAGAGGATTTGCAGGAGTCATTAGCAGATGAGGAAAAAGCAACATTGCCAAGAACAGAGTTAAACTGAACACTTCTGCTCTGGAGCGTGCTTTTCTCTGCAAGCACCTTCGGAAAAGACCTCTGCTGCAGAGCATGATGACCTTCCATGTATATCAAGTGAACCTTGATAGAAAAGGAATGAGGAATATCAGTGTTTGTTTTGCAGTGGCCCTTCGAAATCCTCGCCACTGGTGGAGAACCTGTTGTAAAAGTCACTTTGCAGAACCAAAAGACCATCCCTACCTTCCAGATGTGAGCGGCAAAAATTCAGTGGATGTATCTGGGCAGACAGGGCAGAGGATAGGATGGATGGACTCCTGTTCATCAGTATGATGGGGAGTGGCCAAACCACCGCCAAGCTCTTCATAGGCAGCAAAGGGAAGGAGGGTTTTCCGCAGAGATTTGGAAAGTTAATGAGGGCCTTTGCTCTTTACCAAAATTTCTCCCAATAACAGCAAGGAAAAAAGCACCGAAGTGTTGCTATAAAAATGTTAACAAGTGAGAAATAGAGACTGACAGAATGATGAGAAGGGAAACAACACTGTCATAGCAAAGGAGAGCTCTTTGGCAGGGTGGGAAGGGCCTTGACAAGAAAGATAAATAGCTTGTGTTTGATGGGGTAAAGAAGAGGAATGTAGTAGAGAGGAGCAAAGAATGCGTAAAATCCTCAAGCTGATGGATTAGGAGGATGATCTTTACAGCAGTATTCCGCAGGGATGTGCACAGACTGAAATTACACTTGGCAAGACCAAAGAGAAGGATGTTTCAGTAAGCAAGATGCAAGGCAATTGGATTTTAGCCAGGTTAGATAAGACCTTCTGATGCTTTTAAATGGGAAGGCTAGGCTACTACCAGGCAGAGTTTTGAAGCATTTTTTTCCTTCTGTTTCTGATTGTTTCATTTTTACCTGCATGTGTTTTGTTCCAACTCCTGCCAGCCTGCAGCAGCCACAAGACAATCCTATTCACATGTGTGGGAGAGGACATGGTCTCAAAAGCTGTAGGCAGTGGGGTCTTTGGTGTCCTGCCACCTCTCTAACTGGTCTGGTGTAAGCCCTGAAGGAAAGTTCGAATGTGTCACTGTTAGGACAGATAAATGGGGCATCACCTATTTGGTGGTGCCTAAGAGGTGGGCACTCCAGGTCAACCCGCTGATGGATTTAGCAGAAGAAAAAAGGATTCTGTTTCAGACCCCTGGGATTTTTGTCTGTCACAGTGAGATGTGTGATTATGAAGAAATGGAATTGCCATGCAGTACCAAACAAACGGGCCATATAGTTTAATAATGCCACTGTGACAGTGCCTGGTGAAACGCTTCAGATTAAGCACAGGGAACCTAGCAGGAGACATGAAGGGAATGACTTGCCAACAGGGGAAGTTTCTTTTTCATTCTTATCAGTTAGCAACTAGCCTGGGCCCTGAAGCAAGAGGGTTTATATCCTTTCATAACAAAAGAAAATATGTATTCTGTTTAATGAGAACGTACCCAATTACATTACCCATATAAATGTCTAATCCTTTTTTAAAATCCTGCTAATCTCTTAGGCTTAATGTTATCTTATGGGAATGAGCTAATTAGGCATTATATAAAATGTATTTCCTTTTAACAGTTTTATATTTGCTGCCTTTTATTTCCATTGAACATCCCCTTGTCCTTGTATTCTGGGAGGGTGAACAGGAACATCTATTTTTCCTTCTTTCTGCCACCCACATTTTCCACACCCCAGCCAGGGACCTCCTCTCTGACATACAACTTCCAGTGTTTCCAGGTCTTCCCCATTTGAACACCATACTCATTGTTCTGCAATTTCTGCCCCGAGAGCCTTATTCAGCTCTGATTGCTTATTCCTATGTTTTGTTTCCAGTCCTTTTGCAGGTGTTTGATGGCTCCTCCTCTCACCTTTTACCCACCTTGCCTTTTTGGTGGTATCTTGGTAGGGGATTTTGATATGTGTTTTTAAACAACCAAATAAAAATTTGACAATTTATTCACATCCTATACAACCCTGCAGTGGTGCTCGAGTCATGGTAGTAAAGCTTAGTTCTTGCTGGAATATAAAGAGCCTGTATGGAACAGAATATAGAAATTGTGAAGGATTTCAATGTTCTGGATTCACTACAGCATTTCTTCTGGCTTTCATCCAAGCTTCTCCACATTGATTTATTTTTTTTTCAGAGCTTATACAGGAAGCCAAAAAACCTTTCCATTGAACCCAGAAGTAAACTGATCACAAGCCAAAGATGAGTCTTCTCTCTGCAGCTATCGGAACCATTACAGCAGCATTTGTTGAGTGTGCCTTTATTTTGCTGGTTTTAATCTGCAGTGTGCTGACAGCCCCAGAAGGATCCTTCTTAATGGACTTCAATAGCAATGCAGCATTAAACTTATATAGCACCTGCCACACCAGGGCATCCCAGTAGACTTCCCAAATAATAAGAGTTTAAAGCTTCTGCTTTCACGAGCCAAAGACAAAGCTCAAGAGAGAAAAATTAAGTTTGGGTTTTAAAATATTGACAAGCTTGACATTATTAATTTCAAGAGGGGAATTCATCACTGCTGGAATGGATTGCAGGGAAGAAACCAGGGGAGGATCAGCAGAGAGACCATTGATCAACTTAAACCACACACCTGCATGGGAACCCAGGAGCGTGAACCTTTGTTCAACATGCAACAATTGCATATTTACAGCTGCTTAACCCACTGTAACTAAAATAAGCCATCCAGAAAAGCGACAGGAAGTCTGAAGTTAGGCTTGCTGTATGTAATTTTGAGCTTTCGCGCAGTTCCTTCTATACAGCGGTCTCAAAGCATTCCACAACTATTAACAGGTCATGCCTCCCTGGTAGCAAAAGCATTACAGCTATTGCAAACCAAGCCACATAAAGATCAAATGATCTGTGCAAATGAATTCATAGTAGTACTAACAGCAGAAACCCAGCAGCTCTGGTTCTTGGATTCCTCGTCTACCCCTTAGACAATGAAGCTTTCTGAAACTCCAAGAGGCCAATGTGTCACATGCATGACTTCTCCTTCCCCTAATCCTGAGAATGGTTATATATGTGCTATTAAGGCTACTATAACATTCATAATTGTAGCCTTTAACTGATGTAAAGCAGGTGTCATTGCCTTTCCTCGAAAGGATTACATGCTTTTAAAGCCAAAGAAGCAGAAGAAGCAAATCGT